>VWZY01006289.1:185289-203221 GCA_013399075.1 Chloroceryle aenea
ATTCACAAACAAAAAAGGCAGAATTGTAAGATTCTCCAGGAAAAGAACACTGTATTAGTCACTGTGCATCAGTTAAGCTGAAAAGTAGAGAAGCCTGACCGCTGAGCAAAGGCACTTGGTAACATTCCTGTGAACAATAGTCAATGAGTCAACAGTTTCAGTCTTGTGATCCAACTGACCAGCAGCGAGGGCTCTGCGGAGGAAGATTTGGTGGATGACGTAACAGAGGATTTTTTAGCGCCTTCCTCTTGAAAAGGAATTGTTGCACTGTTGTGGAGGTCTGTATTCATAAAACACCTGCTGCCTCGAATATAATCTGTTCCCCTCACCAACTGCTTGTCAGACACTGGCCTTGAGAGGGGATGTTGTGTGGAGGGGCTTTCTTCAATGATTGGGGGTATCCTTTCATTACTGAAGTACCTGCAGAGGACATCATCGCCTGTGGGAACAAGAGGAGGAAAAACAATCATTACTGTCTTCAACCCCCTCTGTGAACATTTTCTAGAAAAAGATTCCGGTTACATTACAAATTATCTAGATTTTGTCCACCTTTCCTAACACACCTGGACATAAGCAGCTGTCAATAGCTTTATGGCGTTTTAAATCTTTACTTTTTTTTTAAGCAATACAAATAACAACAATAAATTAATTCAGAGAGGATAGAGTTTGACTGTGAAATTCCAAATTCACACACACCCCCCAAAGCTGCTGGTACAGACTAACAAGTCACTATCCTGACTGAGACCTAAGAAACCTTCTAATAACATGTCATTCGAGATGTTGATAGATCAGAGCTGAATCCATGTTTATCTGAATGTAACTCATGACTAACCTAAAAGCTACAAATATTACTCTGGACAACAGAAATCATTTTTTGCAGATAGAGATATAAGAACTTTCCTAACTTTGACCACTGATTTGTGAAGCCTTTTCTGTTTTCACTCTTTGCCCAGATACTGGACCATGGCAGCTTCTGCTAGAGACATCCTACTGGGCTAGACAGGCTTTGTTCTGACCCAGTGCAGCTTCCAAACAAGCCTGAAGCACTTAAGCACATTTCAAGTTTTAAAAGCCAGCATAAAACAAAAAGCAAAACCATACACACAAAAAAAACAGCCCTACCACCTGGCGATCGTTCTGTTAGACTTGTTACTTAGCTTGTTTCCAAAAATCCCTCCAGGTTAAAGCTCCTGGTTATCAGCTTGTATTTGTGCATTAAAATAATAGAATTCACCTTTTATGTTCACTAGAATTATACATGAGCTTTCATAACTGATTTAAAGTATAAATTGAAGTCATATTTTTGTATTTCCCACTCTAACAGGACTTACAGTCTTTCAGATTCAAGTGGTGAGAGAGAAAAGGGCAGTGGGGGAAGGAGAAAAAGCCACCCAATCTAACACCCAGCATTATGAGCTTCTGTCCCTCTCCTGTTCTGTGCATCTGCAGAATGTCTTGTTTTCTAACAGCTGCTGCAGCAAAAAGCAACTCCTAAAAAAGTCCAACATTTTACTTTTTAGGGCAAATTTGCTTCTGCAAGTTTGCCTCCACATATAGCTAAACAAACAAAGATTATCATAAAAGCAATGTTATGCTCAATATTAAACACAGAAGAAAGAGAAAGGTGTGTAAGAGCAACATGGTAAACATGTGCTATGGAGAGATAAGTACACATCTGCTCGAATCATTCTAGCTAACTTTTTAAACACAAGAATTCTAAGACAGGATGACAAAAGCTTGAGCCTCAACACTGAATACCTTCATAAATTTCTCAACTACCATCTGACATTCCTGCTAAAAACAACAATTGTCCTATTATAGTGGTTCAGATTTTACAAACACTAATCATCCTTAAGTTAAACACTTCCATCCAGTTCACCCCAAGGAAATTTTGGAGAGGAAGGAGGAGGAGATCCAAAGCCTTGCCTTTTCTCCCTGGTGCTCGTGGTCTAGAGAAGGGTTCTGCAGCTCCTATCCAGCTCCCATCAGCAGGCATTGACAAAGGACGAGGTTTTCCTAGAGGCAACAGAAGAGGATATGAAGAATTACATTAAGTTTAGGAAACTAATTTTTAAACTGGTACTTTACCCAGTGAAGCAAAGCGAGAGACACAGCAGAAAGGAGTTTAAAAATACAGGAAAAAAAAAGGTTAAGATACTTCCACTGGTAAAATATAAGAAAGCAATACACTGAGATTGAACAGGCAGACTCTTCCTGCTCACTCACAGCAGCAATAATGACCAATTATAACCAAACACACATGGAAATGGCCACCCATAGCAGCAGAGCCCAGCTGAATGACATTCATTGAAAAAATAAAAACATTTAAATTAAATTATTTCAGATGTGGAATTTCATTTACAATTTGCACAGACTGCCCTTATTAGCCATGAAGTATAATGAGTAGTCTTCTAACACAAATACCTCCAAACTGTCCAAACAGCAACAGTGAAAGAGGAACGAACTCACCATAGGACTGCGTTTTTTCCCTCATCTTGGCTGGTAGGATATTTGTTTCCACAGGATATCCAGGCAACCGATCCGAATCGGCAATAGTAAACCTTCGCCTTCGACTCTCTTGATCCAGAAAAGAGTTGGGAGACTCGGCGCCCTTGGACACAGGTAGTAGCTGACTGGGTTTGCTGCCTCCTCCGTACAAAAAACTCCCCTTTTCATCTCTGAAAAGACATTTCAATTCCGTTAGGAGCTTAAAAGTTTCATGCTAGAGGCATGAGTACGTTTGACAGTTACTTCTAGCATTCAGTCATGCTCCTCACAACTGGCATTGTGTTGCAAAGAAGCTGGAAAATAACCCAATCAGGTGATAGAAGACATCATTATAAACATATTTACCAAGGGAAAAAGAAAGCTACCCCCCTTATGCTGATTCACTTTTAATGAACCACTAATTTAACAAACAGAGAAGTTTAGAGGTACCACCTCTGGAAAAGCTTTTGAGAAAAAGGGGTCTGCCCCGAGGGTCTCAACGCTCCCGATTCACTGCCTGTTCACTGACAGAAGTACATACATAGAGTTATCCATCTCTCTGTAATGGCAAAACCTAGCACCTTCATCTGAGGGAATATGCTTTTCAGTCATTAGAAGAGTCCAGTAACTGCCATCCCCGCTTCCAAAAGCCAGGAACAGTCATTTTTAGAACCAGTCCTTGTGAGTACTTTTGAAAGAAAAGCTACCCTCCAAATTACAATTTGCCTGTATGTTTGTGCTTCCCCCCCTCCCCTTCCCTATACATGCTACAGTCATATTGCTTGAAGCAACCATCAGCCAAGTTAGGCATAAAAGCACACAGCTGACTATCTAAGCACGTACATACCCCAGTATGTACAGCATGCCCCTGGTCAGCTCTCCATCAAAAGCAATGCCAGAGCTCAGTTGATGGGAGGGAGCTATTTATGAAGATTCGGGAACTGAGAACTGCACAGCATTGTTCCACCACAACCGTATGTATGTGGAGAGCTCTCCTACAACACCACCGTGTGGAGACTGCCATGGGGACGAAAACAAGCCACTGCTCTCCACCGCTCTAGTGCAGACCAGCAAAGATCCACGCCAGGAAGGGAAGAGAACAGGATGATGACAGGAACAAAAAAAGAACCCAACCACACAAATGCAGCACAGTTTCAAGAGAGGAGTAAAACATGCAGAGCTGAAATTAAGTAGCCAAACAGAAGGCGAAAGAGCTGCTCTTTCTCCTCTTCCTGCCTGCCGCAGATTTCCACATTTCCTTTCCTTAATAGTTAAAGTCAAGAAGCCTTTCCCTTTCCACATATCATCCAGGACAAGTTTTACAGCTCCGATTGCTACTTCCTTCCGCGTCAACAGGGATTTGGGTCTAAAGGCATCTGAAGTTAAATATAATTTTGTGGCTCTTTAGGAAGGATAAACAAACTGAGCACATGCACATAGCTCACCAATGTGCTCAAATGTAACAGTTTAAAGACAAGACCAAGGCATTCTAAACTCAGTTGCTGAATCTACGTGCTTGCTTTTAATGCCAGGACACTTTTTTGTTTATTTTTTCCAAGAAGCGAGCATGCATGAACAACAAAGAAAGCGACCAGGGCAAAGTGGGTCTAACTTCAGTAGAGACACTCTCCCTTGGAGAAACTCCCTCCCCCAAGCCCAGTAACTCTCCCAAAGACTGCAGTAATACCATCTCTGTCTCTGCATCAGGCCTTACATTACAGGAGGCATACGAGTCCTGCAGCAACAAGTCAGTTTCTGTGCTGTGCTATCTACATGCAGCCTAAAGTGTCGGAGCAGGTCAGGAATGCCTTGCCTGAAAACTTTTGTCTGTCACCTTCCAGGTCAGTCAACAAGGTTCTGGCATGTGTCAAAGTGAACTTGAGAACAAACAAAAGCTGGCCATGCCGTACACCTACCCACCCCCACCCCGCCTTGTGTGTACACAGGTCTGCATTTTTATAGCTTACACCACAGGATAAAAAATTAAGTTGAACTAATTGACTCTTCCTTCCCCTCAGCAGGAACATTCCTGTTTTATACAACCTGCATGCTTAATCTAAAACAATGTAACTGCCACAAGTACTTAACTTTAAAAGAAAAAAAGTGGTAAAAGTTACAGGCAAAAATACCACCTTGTTATGTGCAGTCAGATTTAAACAAAATCAAAAACATAACCCCACAACAAACCCAAGGATGACATCTGTTCATGTTTTGGGAACAAGTGTCTGATTTATGTGACACACAATCTTCTAATAATAAAATGTATTACAATCCTGGTAGTTCATGCTTTTAAGCATAAACTTAAGCAATCGTATGCATTTAATCAACCAGAAGAAAGTCTGAGATCTGCAGTTTCCTCAGCCTAATATGCACAGACCTCTAACAGCAAGCCAGCTCAGAAAGCAGTGCAATAAAGGAGTTTTTTGTTCAGTAGTGTATGTTTATTTGCATACCGAGGAGAATATGGAACAGCTGGAGGAGGTGGTATGTACAGATCCAAAATGGCTGGCTTCTCTTTTTTCAGTGAGGTATCCACAGTGCTTTCTGGCGACTGGACTGAAGCTGGCAGAGGACTGGTCTGAAATGGTAGAAAGCTATCAAACACCTGAGTATTGACTCATCATTCACAAAGAAACAGTTCAATAATCAACAGTACCATTTCATACCTTAATGAACTATTTCTATGCTTAATGAACATGTTAAAAATTCTTAGCATTTACATTTTCCTCCACCCACAGTTTTGGCTAGCTTCCCAGGCTCTCCTACAAAAATCCCAACACAGGTAATGTATTGCTCAGGAATATTTTGCGTTTTCCAGTTCTATTTTTCCTGCAAACCCCTTAGACAGAAAAAGCAACAGAGATAACCCCACTTTTCTATTTTTAGATCCATTGAAAGGATGCAATGTGTTAAATACAGGTATCATCTACAACACTTACTAAGCCAGCTCACGCTACTCTTATTCCATATAATCCAATGCCTGGGGCATGAACAGGAATACGGTTCAGTTCACCACAAATTGCATCAAGGGCTATAACTACAGTAAAGGAAGCAAAAGGAAAAATATATTTGGTATTGCTCATCTGAGCAAGTTTGCCAGTTTGCTTTCTGTGGCTCACTTCTATACGCCAGCATTTTGCCAGACTCCTGTCTGCCTCTAAAAGAGCAAAGCCATGTAGGGCCCTTTCAACTTTTTCGGGCAAGATGACTGCAGTCTCTCCTTTTTAAGGACCCTTTCTAGGCTTTCACTCTGCCATTACCTGTGTGGCCACTCTTGCACAAGCATCTGCTTTTTACCAGTCAGTAGGTTAGACCCCAGAACTGTAAAGAGGCTTCTCCAACCACTCATTCCACCAAGGAAACATTGCTTGGCACAGCCTATATCCCAGCCCACCTCAGCTCTTCGCACCAGTAACAGTCCTTGCTTTCTGTAACCCTGGAAAAGTCAGTGGTATGGATTTTTGTTTTGTTGGTTTTCTTTGGCCTAAAGTGACAGGTACAATGCCACAAAAACAAGACTCGGGCATTGATGAAAGGAAGGATAAAAAAGGAGTCAAGTGCACATCTTCTACCAAGTTTGAGAGAAATCTGCCTGCATTTCACAGGTTGATAAATTACCCTCCCAGATGTAGAGACCCGTATCAGAACAAGTCTAAGAATGGGAACTCCTCCTGGTTTTCTTTACTTCTGGTAATCAGTTTTGATTCAGCTAGGTTATTCCTTCCTTTAAGCATTAAGCTCTAAGCTTCTTAATAATGCCAGCCAGTCCTCAACATGGTTATTCAATATTATTAACGTCACTTTCTCTGCTCCTTACCCAATCTGTGAACTGACCAACAAACAAATCTTGTTTTAAGTAGTTTAAATAACTTTGTGAAAAACACTCACTCTTTCCCACCCTTCATCAGACTAAGTAAGTTGAGAAGTACATGGACTATTCTAAGTTATTTCAGCAAAAGACACATTACTCTGCTAAACAGAGGAAGCATTTATTACTCCATGCTGATGAATTCCATACATATCAATGGTTTCAGCAGTTTTGCCTCCCTGTGTCACTGGGAGAACTTACTAAAATGCTCAACACACCTAGTCCCTTTGTGTATCAAGAGGGCATTATCTGGGTTTACAAAAAAACCCCACAAACAAACAAACAAAACAACCCCACAAACAAACAAAAAGCACCACAGAAAACCACACACACACAAAAAAACCAAACCACAACCAAAAAGGCAAGAACATTTTCCCTTTTATGTAGGAACCAGAAGGGAACAGCCATTTCTTCTAACCCTCTTTGACCTATACTTAAAACATGAGGACTTGGGAATATTTATGGTATTTCTCTTTGTCAAGTTGCAACCAAGGCATTCCCATCCCAACATTTTAGTTGAGCCAGCAGACTCTCACCTGCACCAAGGGTGGTTTCCAGCGCAGATTCTTTAGTGGAGCAGGAGTGAAGTGGAAAGAGCCAGTAGGACGTTTCTTAAGCAGCAGCCTGACTCCAGCAGGATTCTCTCGCAACTTTGCCACCAGGTTTTTCAGTTGCCATCCAACCTGCAAGAGAATAGAGACATCTTCTATTTAGTATTGCCTTTTTTTGTGTTTTTTTTTTTTTTTTTTTTTTTTTTTTGTTTCTTGTTTTTTTTTTTTTTTNTTGTTTTTGTTTTGTTTTTTTTGAAAGTGAACTATTTTTCTTGTTTCTGTCAAGTCAAAAACTGTCTGTTTTAACATGAACTAAAGAAAGGAGATCCAAAAAAGCCATAATGAAAAAAAAAATATTTCAAATCTCCTTTTTTGGAAGGTGGTTCTCTTTGTTTTGTTTCAAAGAAAGTTGTCTACTTAAGCTGTAAATTAAACACTGAGGTATCAAGCAATGTCCTTTACACCTCAGCTCCAGTCCTAGAAAGATACATGGATGTGCTCAAATTTAGTAACAGAGGGATTCAAAGTGAACCACTTCTGTCACGTTTCTGTCTCCCATTGACAGGCACTTACCTGTGCTAAACAGAAAATAAATCATTTTAAGTTCCCCAATGCAAATGATCTGATAAAAACTGAGGGATTTTTTGAAGCTGTTTTTACCTGCATTTCAGTACGTTGCTAGAATGCATTTTAAAATACAACAAAGTATTTTAATATGATGAGTACAGGATTTAAACATGAAATATTGCATATTTATTTCAATATCAAAATATCACAAAGAATAAGATTTGTCTTGAAAACGAAGTGTTTAAAAGCCTTAAAGATTTCAATGGGAAAACACGAGAACTGCCTCCCAACCCCACCCATTCAGAGCCTGGGGGAAGAGAGCTTCACAGAGCAAGCAAAAGGGAAGGCTGGTACGTCTGCTTTTTACTAACCACAGTTTGCCGATTAACCTGGATCACTTCATCACCAGCATGAATCTTCTGAGATCGATCAGCAGGGGACTACAAAGAGGAAAACAAGAGGCATGTTCTTTGGCAGGCTTTCTTCCCTCCCGTAACAACCCCCTAAGTCAAAAGGTTATATCTATAATGAAGAGCATTGCTGAAAATTTTCACACAGCTTGATGATGTGTTACATCTGTTGAGGATTTGAGCAATGCACACCAATTCAACTTAGGGTTTTTTTTATACTTGGGGAGCTATAGGCAAAGGGAAAAGGCACAGCCTATGTCTGTCACAGGCCAAACTGTACTTGAGTCACAAGTGTTTCCACTGTTCTTTTGCTTCGTTTGTATTGTAGTTTCAGACAGCAGTGGAAGAGGCCTGAAGACTTCTGTCCTAACACAGTAACAATCTTAAACTTAACTTTCAAATAAATGTATACCAATTAAAAAAAAAAAGTAATATATATACACACACTAAGGTTTTGCATGTGCAGAACAAAGGACCAAAAGGCCTACAACTCACAAAATAGACCTATTGCACTTTCCCTTTGCTTCCTAACACAAGTAGGAGCCAACAACTTTAACGTGCATCATCAAGACCAATAGATAAAAATATATGCTTGCAAACATCAAGTGGGCATATACAGGTATTGTTCAAATGTCTATCTAATAATAATAATACAACTTCAAATACAATTTCCTTGGAAGAAAAACCTAGCTCTGAGGAACCATTAGCAATGAATAGCTAAATGAGTCAATACCCATTTAAACTTATCTACGGCTGGTGCCATGGACCAGATATAGCTACAGTTATTAAAAACAGTTTCACTGCAATAACACACCGACTCTGATCAACCTTGACAACACCCAAAGAGTAGTCATACTACCTTGGTATACTGCACCCTGGTAACAGGACAACTTCTATTCCCTCTACCTCATGAGTAGCCACCTGGCAGCAGGCCAGCTCTTCCTAGTGACTCCAGAGCTAAACCCTTGGAGTAAGGACTCCCTTATCATACCTTCAGAGCTCAAGTAGCTTTATTATTAGAAGGAATTGTAGGAATAAACAATGCAACAAGAGAAGAAAACATGGGGGAATTTGTGGGAGGCTCCAGCTATCATGAGTAACCCCATTTCTTAATTGTCTTCTCACTTCCTCCAAGAGGAAATGCCTCTGTGAAAGCTGCACATATGAGTCAACGAAGACCATAAAAAAAAAAGCTAGGCCAAAGTCACATTTGTGAAAAACAAAGCTCATTTCAAGTTGTCCTTTGGGCAATAAATAAGCCAGCTTGGGGAGTGCCTGCCACCATAGTGGACACTGCAATTGCACTGTGAGAACAAAGAGAGCAAAGTCTCAGTCTAGGCCAACATTATGCTGGAAGTCACAAGCAAAATGGCACAACTCAGGAATCCTCCTAGCTGACTGGTATCAAATGCATGGATTCCCCCAGCCCTTCCACTGTATAGTACCGTTAATTTTGTGATGCAATTCCACTGCATTTCAACACTGCCTTCTGGGGACAGCTACTAAAATACCATTCCAAATCCAGCAAGAAAATTGACCCAGCCTGGGCTACCTAAATGATCCCAATGAATCAGAAAGCCATCAGCTATTTGCACATTTCTCAGATGCTTATCAAGCTTGGAGAAACAAAAGGAAAAAACTTCCCCAAAGGAAGAACCATAATTAATTAAAAAAGCAGATGTTTAGGTCAACCCTCACAGCTATAGAAGCAATACAGCCCCATTCCTGGCCTCAAAAATGAGATCTATATGCACAAACAAGTTGTCAGAAGTCAGCATTACATTCTTTCACATCTATCAGATGTTGACATTGCTGTCAAAATGAACTTGGTCTCTGTTGCAGATCCTATACAGATTTATGCCAGGGCAATAGCATAAAAGCTATAAAAGCTTTCAGTTTTCACTGACTGCAAGCATAGATTTCTACCCACTCCTCCCTTGCCCCTGGACTTGGCAGGGGCACTGGTTCTTTCCTATTCCACTCTTCTTTTCTTCCAGTTACTGCTCCTGCAGAGCAGCATGCCAGACAACACCAGTCTCAGCTGCTGGCCAGAGGTCCACTGCAATGACCACCCAGAAGTCTTTAATAAAGTATCAGCTACAGAGAATTCTTAGTGTAAGAATAAAACAAGCAACCATCTGCAGCAAAAGATACAGTTGCCTATCATGCTGACCATTTCCTTCTGACAGACAGCTCTTAAAAGTCTTACTTTTTCATCATCTTTTAACTCTGCAAAGTAATTTTATCACTGGACATCTCACTGATTTCATTACTCATTACCAAATTTACCACACTACCAACTAAACATTCCCATTAGGGGAGATTACTTTTGCCAGCAGAGAGCAAATGCCTTCAAGAGTTTGTTAAGCAAGATACCATAAGCACATGGAACAGCAGACACAGTAACTTATTAAAGCAATTATTTTAATACCAAACATCAGAACTAAATCATGTACTTGCAGAAACTGGTTTAATTAGATTAACAGTGCACCATGCAGACAAAATATTTACAAATTGTGGATAAACAAATGATGCATCATACACTATTTAAAGTGGTAACATCATGAAAGTCATATGTAAACCAGGAAAAAGTAGTAAAAACCATCAAACTAACTGAATCAAAGCTACTGACAGATAGCCTGTTACTCTACATTTACTTCACTTACATTTTCTGTAGTTCCAGTAATTACATGTAATCCATCATAAGTTGATTTGATGTACATTCCCTAAATGTAAGTAGAAAATGAAAAACAAGTTTAAAGGCAAAAGCCCCACATAACTTATCTGATTAAACAGCTGTTGGCAACAGACTCAGAATATTATTAAAAGCACTTAACATTTTCCCTAGAAAAGTGTGTGGTCTAATTTTACAACAGTCTAAGCCTCTACACAGATCACTATTACTGTAATTAATTATAATATTTAGAATGACTTGAAACATCCAATATAGGGAATGCAATTTAGAAACACTGCCTGGTTGGCAATACCAAACACTGCTGGGTTTGTTGCCTTGTCAGTCTTCAGCCCTGAACAATAAAAATTTTACTTCCTTACTAGCCAGTCTGCCCTAGAGAATTACAGGTTTTACTAGATGGCCAGCAGCTCTCTACATACAAAGCACACTTATACAAGTGGGCTACAGCATCACCTACACGTTCTTATACAATTTCTCTTGGCAATTCAATATACAGACTGCTTTGTAACCACAGTGATGACATAAAAGCTCTGTCAGAACCAAGTATTTGTGGTGTTGTATGTCAATGCTGAGTGTGAATGCAATGACAAACTCAGATGAAGGGGGTGTTGACCATATGAACACTAAACTAAACATCACTAACAGACTAATTAATAATTGCATAGATTCTCCCACAAGAGGTGACCAGTACATTGCTTTCATCATTTATAAACACTTTTCACTTATGAATACTTTTCCTACCTATATCTGTTCTTAGACACACACACTGAGCTATACAGAACTGGATGTTCTTCAGGAGTCTTAGGTAGCTTATCTGCCTGAAGTTATCACAGAATTACAAGGAAAAATGCAGAATCTTTCAGTCCCTTCCTCTCCAACCTATTACCTTCCCCACTTGCCTGTCAGTATCCAAACTGTGTGCATTACCTCCTTGTTTCTTACTTAGTCCAAGATAAGCTGACTCTGATTCATTATAGCTTATGCATTAACAAATAGGTCCCCATGTTTTCAAGAATGCATGACTGATTCAGTCAAAGCCAATGGCCTAGGTAAAACTATATAGCACAGTAAGACTGTAAAATTCCCTCTAAAATTGTTCACTTCTTCTGTCTTCAGGGCCAGAGGCTGGAATACAAATGTGCTCTATTTAAATTCCCTCCAACTTGTTCTAACGTATCTGTTCTCAAGCCAGAAAATCCACCAAGATTTCAAACTAGTTTCTCATAAGCAGCAGCTACTGAACGAACTAGATTCAGTAATGTTATGTGGCCACTGTTCATTTAAAAGGATTTCATATATTCCTGGTAACAGCAAACCTCAAAAAATCCTCATTCTTCTCAATCTTGACATAAATGCACATAAATGTGTCTTTCAAACACAAACTTCATTTCTTATCACCTTCTCACTCCCCCAGCACCTCTCTAGAAAAACATCTGGTTAAGGTAACCAGCAAAAATAAACCAACTCATTTCACAAGCATCTGTAAATTCACCAATATCCCATTAATACCCAGATTTGCAAAAATTTACCATCCAAAATTATATTTGGGATCAAACCTATTAACATGCATACCCATCTCTGCCAACAACTCCAGCACACTGCCTGATAATTAGCATTCAGAGCTCCTCCCCATGCCTCTTTCTGTTTCCTATAGGATATTACTGGGTTTGAAACATCTTAATATACCCACACACACAGTGGCTCACAAGACCTATAAACACTGGGAACATCAGGACACTCCAGAAGCAGTTCTTACCAGGCCTTCCCCAGGTTTAATGTTGGTTAAGTGAACCTCCTCCAGACACGCACACTGGCTCATTAGTGGATCTGTAGTTGATCGGATAGCTTTATCACAAATGCCATTTAAAGTCTTGGCCTACAATGAGAATGGAAAAAAACAGGCATGAAAACTCTCTTCCAGCTTCTTCCTCTTCCAGTTTGCAAAACCAGAAAGGAAGTCAGTTCTAAAACATGGTCCACTAATAAAATCAAAGTAGAAGATTCATTTGTACAGGTCTATTTTACAGCATGTTTATCTTTTTAGTGTAACCTAATATAAATAACCTGTTTCCATTAGTGCCACCTCATTATTGCTAACAGATGCCATACATTCTCCATTTAAAAAGATTAACTCACAAAATATAGCAAAAACATGGGGTTAGAGTTTATTTCCTTTAACCAAAATATAACCTATTAAAATAGTGAAACATTTTGATGATTCCTTGGGGGAACAATTGACAGTTTCCCATATTGTTCTTTATTTCTGAGAATAAAATTGACCATGTGTCAGAAAAAGTAAGGTGCTAGCCACTGACATATCTGCACAAAGCTTTACAGTAAAGGTAGGACATCTACCACTGGAGCTTTTCAACAATACTTTTCTCCACAGTGCCTCTGAACTGACCTCTTCTGGAATGCTTATGCAGGCAAGGTTCAGATTTCCTTTTGACCAAAACATAACTGATCCTAAGCCAACATTATAACTAAAGACCAATTCTGACCTTGTGTGTGTCAGTAAAATCAGAGGCAGAACAGCTCTGTCTTGTAGAACTGTTAACTAGCCGAATGGCTAATTAATCAGGAAATTTAAAAAAAAAAAAAAAAAATAAAANAAAAAAAAAGTAAAAATCTGCGTGCACCCTGCACTCCAAAATTTCATTCATGCCCCACAGTGTGTTTTGGGTCCTGACATTAACTGAACCAATGCTGAAACTCAAAGTAGATTACAAAAGCCTAAAGGAAAGGGAGAATAAGTACACACTCATAGTAGCTAGTTACAAAAATTTGGGAACCAGCAAAGTAAGCCATCTTTCAAAAGGAGTTTGAATCCTTCAGTCAAAGCAGATGTAAGTAATTTGCAAGATGGAGGGAGCTGTCTCATAGGAAAACCTTGGATTACAGTGGTCCCTGGAAACAATAGTTCCAAGATTTTTTGTTTTGTTTTATAACAGATTTATAAACCAGCAATAAAACTAAACAATGCTTAAGCATGAATGTGAGGAACTCCTCAAACAAGGGAATTCCAAACTACAATACCTATTTCCAGAGTGGGTGTGCACAAGCAAAAAAGAAAGATGCAAAAACCTCCCTTTTTACGTGGTCTCATTATTTATGGACAAAATTATTTTTAGTTATTGTGCTACTAAATTCCTACGCATCTATGAGCTAGCGGAAGGCCTTATCAAAGAGCACAGCCTGGTTCATGTCAAAAGCAGGAAGCGATGATTAACTGTTAGAAAGTACAAAAAGCATTCCATTACGCTCCTTGGTTGGTCACAAGGCTGCTTCAAACAACTCAAGCTCCAGCACAATCAGAGACAAGAACTACAGTTCTGCAGCAGGGCAGTCCGTAAGAAACTTAAGGCAGAATGTCCACATATTATTGCACTAAATGTGCATCAGACATAATAGGCTTATTTAGTGTGTGATGATTCTAACAGTACTACCCTTCCTTTGAAAATGTGAGGTCTACATTTACTTGAAAAAAACAGCTGTGCAATGAAACTAAGGAATACTGTATTCCATGCTAGTATGCACACTATTTGTCTGTTCAGATTTCATTGATTTCCTCAACAGTAAAAATTCATAAAATGGCCAATGTTTACTTGTATGATATGCTTGGATACGTGGGATGGGAAAGCTGCTGTCAGTACTGTCAGTGTAGAAGCCAACAATATAAATGTGAATGCAGGCAGCTGAGTTTCTACAGAAATATGTACTTACTACAGTCTGAACTTTATCTTCCATGTCAGCCACAGTGCAGTCCTAAAAACAAAGAATAAAAACCCTACATTAACCAGGGAACATGTAAACACATCATCTCTGAAAACTCTGCAAAACTGTACTTGAACCCCAGACAGAAATGGAGGTATTCATGCTGCAGGGATTAATCAGATTAGTTTCACCCAGTAGGGCTCAAATGCGCTGTTAAAAAACTATTTTCTGGCTCTGGTAGAAAGCAATAATAAACCTTGAAAACTAAGAGAACATGAGATTCAATTACAGCAGCAGACTTTTCCAGAAAAGCAGAACCCTACACAATAAAACTAGACTCTCAGAAGACTGGACACATGAGCTTGCTTTATGCTGATAAACCTCAATTCAGGCACTCCTTTGTCCCAAGCATCAAAATGGATCTAAAACATATTGTTAAAAATAAAATGAACAGTTATTTTAAAAAAAAAAAAATAATAGAAGTGCTATTGATGACATTCCTGAGGGCCAAAGGATCGCACACAGTTGATATCCCAACCTGAATAACTACCACACTATGCCCAAGAGATGCATCCAGAGCCTCTGAATTGAAGCTGATCCATATTTCTGATAATCCTCATCACTACTTCTGTTCCTTCCTACCTCTTTCTGTGCTTTTAAATATGGAAAGCTAAAAAACCTCACACAGTCCTCTGGATATACGTGACAAGGGTATATAAAACATCTCAGCTATTTTCTCTGATAATTTCATAGTTCTTTGTCATTTTTTCGTAAGTCTTAACACCCTGTTTACTGTTGTAATGACCACCAAAGACTGAAGTCATACTTTCTACATTCTGTCAAAAGCTTCAAGACAGTGCTACAAAGTTTAGACCTATTATCATGTAGTCCAGTTGCTCAATACTTCAAAGTCCTTCTATTCCTCTTCATTCCTGTTTAAACTAATCATCCTTTTAACATTGAAGCTTGCAATAAAATTTTAAGAACAAGTGTATCTACATATCTGTCATTAAATTTTACTGCATTCCCTTCTTACTTTATTATACACCCACATTTACATATCATTTATGATTATGCAGAACAGGGCTAGTTCCACAAAAGCCACACTGGTCTCTTCTCCACCATGAGAATGACCATTTATTCCCGCATGCTATTCCCTAATAAGAAATACTTTGTCTGAAACCTCACCTGAAGATTTTTCAATTGTGTATGTCTTTTTCCATACCAGTGCACTCTTTCAGAACATTCTAGTGTTTCTGCAGTGTCCCAGCACAAGAGAGTTTTGATTCTTCCCCCACTAATATTTATTCCATGTGCATCAATTCCATCCTTTACTATAGCTCATATCAAATTGGCAGAGAAGCACTCTGCTGCTTTTTAAAATGCTAGGGTTGTATTCAGCAACTTCCACAGCTCTCCATCAAAGGCTGATTTAACTGACAGATTAGACACCATTTTAGTAGTTTTATTAATACAGTTCAGTAATCTTGTATCTCAGTTCCTGTAGCACTCTTGGGTAAGCACCATCTTCTGCTAGAAATGCTTACTGTTCTACTTCATAGTCTGCAAGTCTGTAACTGTAAATCACTGGCTTTCTGCAATTGCACACACAGCCCCCCAAACAAGAAGGACATTCAGTGGCAAGTCAAACGTGCACTTTTGAATTTACAATATCCAGACACTATATTTTCCTAAAAATATAACTGATATAGCTGGGTGTCACCATAACTTCACTACTCACAGGATGTTTCTGTCCTTTGACATCATCCCCTCAAAACAGGGAGAGAATCATCCATGTCACAGGACACGGTTCTTCTTACTTCAAACAATTTATGGTCACAGACTAATGGGTAACGGCAAGTTTAGCAAGAACTGAAGCGTGCACATGGTGCTTCACAGCCAAAGCAGTGGCACACTGTCTGAACAGTTTCAAAGACAGGCAGCATTATTCAGAGAATGAAATGATGTCATTTGCCAAGACTGCCTCAGTTGCTACAAGTCCTTTTAGCTACTACCAGTACAAGTGTTCATCATACAGCTGAGAAATAGAAAGTTTTGAAAGGAAACACTTGGTCTCACACTACTGGCAGAAGAAGTCTGGCTAGTGGGATTTGTATCATAAAGGTGGCAACTCCTTTTATTACATGCAGCATTTTCTGTCTGATGGCTAAAACACTGTATGCGACAAGCCTTAAGGAGTCTGCAAACATGGGTATAATAACCAATAGCCACATTTCTGTTTAGAGTTAGCACTGATAACTGTTTTCCAACATGCTGTTTGAAACTTGGAAATCTTCAAATGCAAATCAACTATTTCAAAACCTTTCCATTAAAGCTCACGGAAACATGAGGAGCTTTTTAGCCATGGTCACCTAAAATATAGTTAGCAACAGCAAAACTGGAAATCAAATGGCAAAACAAAACAAAGCACCTCAGAAAAATGGACAACTAAAACTGACCTTCACAGTTTTGATTAAGCTCTCATTTACAGATCTGCCTTCCAATTAGCACTCTGAACACAGTGAGCACATTACTTTCTTTAACACCCCCCTTCCTTCCCTTTTGGAAAGCAAAGAGGAAGAGACATCAGCTGACCTTCTGAACAGTAGTAGTGAGATCCAAGCAGAGCTGAATGATTCTGTTCTTCATTGATGAAAAGTCAGCGATACCTGTAAATGGGGTCCTGAAAGAAGACAAAATTTCTCTTTAGATCAAACTGACCTCCCATCCTACCTTATCGGTGACAAACAGCACATGAGAGCAAGAGCTGTAACTTTGACATCCACACAAGCATGAGGATACAGTTTTACAGTATAAATATTTCTGACTGCATAGTCTTGTTCTGTCCTTGCACGAAAACTGGTGACTGTCTAGCCCTGTGCTAAGCAAGTTCAGAGAGCAAGACCAGAAGAAACGTTTGATTTTCCAATTTTTCAAGTCTTTCCTCTCAGCTGCATGCTTGAGTCATATCACACTAACCATGTTTAAAAACAAAACAAAACAAAACAAAACCAAACCAAACAAACAAACAAACAAAAAATACAAACTACACATTTTTGTTTGCCAGTGAGGATATTTCTAACTTCCAAGCCTTTGACTACTAAACTCAGACTGGAGAGAAAAAAAAAGAAAAATCTCTAAAATGAGGAAAAATGAGATTTTCACATTTTGCACACAGAGGTACAGTGAGGTTCAATCTTATAGAGGGATCATTATAGATAAGGAAGCCTTAGAGCCTACAGTTTCACCTCAGACCCTCCAGCCAGCTGAAAGGGCTAGAAGGGGAGTTAAGAAATAGCCCCAGCAGGTTTGGAAATGAAAAAGCAAGCCATCTTGGTTAATGGTGAGCTGCAGAAGAAGGGTAGCAACAGGGTAGGAGGAGAGGACCACGTGAGAGGCACACGCTGTTAATATGACTGATTGGACAGAGAATCAAGTCCTGGCTGGAGAGCAGGGATACTGAAGGACAAAGGTGCTCCTTGCCACCGGCCCCCATGCAGCTCTCCTCCTAACCTTACTTCTCAGGAAAGCTGGCAACATGGCTTGAGGATTTATGTTCATCTGTTATGACAGACAGCATCCCTGCCAGCACCCACCCATCTCTGTTGTGTGTTTGTTTCCAGTATAGCAGTCACAAAGC
>VWZY01006289.1:203251-240137 GCA_013399075.1 Chloroceryle aenea
GGGGGGGGAAACCCACACCAAAAAAACCCACAACCAACCAAGCAGAGGGAGCATCTCTCTTGCTGCTCAGTTTTCAAATTGCAGAGCTAAGGCCATGACTTCAGCAGAACTCTTTCTAGAGACCTGCCAATGACAAGTAATATAGAAAGTGGGAAGAGAGGAGGAATTCACATGCACGGGAAAGTAACACAAATAGTAAGATTCCTACTTTTATAAACACCAGTTTGGATGCCACATTAACAGTTTCACTTGTTTTAGCAGAAGCGGAAAGGTGAGAGTAGATAGCCTAGATTAATTTTGTCCACTAAAGGCCTTCTGGCAATACCAAAAAAAGGGGAGAGTGAGATCAAAACGATCTTTACACTCAAGCATCCATAAATTGTCCTACCAGGGAGAAGCAATTCATTACAGCAGTGCATTAAAATATAAAGATTTTATTCTTACCTGTCCAACCACGCAAGCAAGGCTTTAGCAGCACCAATAAGCTCTACCACAGATGTAAGGAATTCATTGGGGGGCTTGCGAGACGTATTTCCATCATAATTTGAACTTTTCCTACGGCTGCTGATGTAATTCTGGAGATTGTTGGATGATGCTCGCAGCTTGAGAACCAGGTTCTTCATATTGTCTGTTTCAAGGCCATAGTTCTGCAAGAAATATTAAATTTGATCACCTCCCTATTGTGTCCTCCTATTTATTATACCAGAAGTTACAAACCCCTCCGGGATGAAAGGTCTGAGGATCTGCCGCATGTTTTCTGTTTTTTTGGCAAAAATGCTTTCTAAGATTTGTTCTACACCACAGCCACTACAGAATACTTTTTGTGCGTGCCAAACCCCCTCAGTTTCTGACATAAGTGAGATCTGAGGACACTTTTTAAATCAGAATGAAGTCCCAATGTCTTATCAAGATGTCATTTACCTTTAAAAAGTAGTTGGAGTAACAAGATTATTTTGTGACATTAAAACCCAATTATTTAAAGCAACACATTGATCATCTTGTTCCAAACACTTGAGAAATGCTACATTTTGTTCTGAAAGAAACTTAATTTAGTAATCAAGATTTTTTTCTGTTTGCTGTCAGTGTGCAAATGTGTGAATTACATAGCAAAACACTCCTGAGTGTCTCTGCTTTTGAGTTACCCTATCTTGCAAAACCTCTGTGGGCATCTTGTGAAAGTTAAATCTCTGAGCTCTTTTAGAGGGAAAATTCCTGCTTTTCTTAACACAAAGCCACACCCCACATGCAAAAAGACAAAAAATCCTGCCTTTTTCTCTTCTCTTGCTGCTGTAGATTCCTGCTATCTACCTTCAAGTTCCATAGCTTAGTTAGCTATATCTACTCTCTCATTTCCCCCTCAAACTCAAGCAACTAAAGAAAATCTCAATTCCATTAAATTTCAAGTTTCCTGCCTCCATTCAGGATTACAGTATCACCCAGGCTTGAATTTCTCTCAGGAGATCTCAGTCCAACCTTCTGCTCACAGCAGGTTCAGCTGGAAGCTCAGATCAGCTCGCTCAGGACTTTATACAGTGGGTCCTGAAAATCTCCAAGGACAGAGACCACATTATCTTTTGGGGGCAACCAGGGTGAGAAAGCGTATTTGTATACTCAGCCTTGAACGTCTTGTTCCAGCTTCTGCCCAAGTCAGAGACCTCTTCCTCCTGCCATGCACCATCATGAACAGCCCAGCTCTGTCAAACTGCCAAGCACATTCCCCACTGCAGTAAGTGCTGGAGATCTGCTCTTAGGCCTCCCTGAAGCCATCACTTCCCCATACCGTGTAAGTGCAAGTCCCTCAGCCTCTCTTCAGAGGTAAGTACTCAGGCACTGACCAACCTGGTAGCCCCTCCACTGAGCTTGCTCTAGTTTGCCCACATCTTTCCTGTACCTGGAGGCAGGGGACACACATAGACTAACAAGTGCTGAGTACAGGGTAATAATCACTTCCCTTCCTCTCTGGCCAGGCTGCTGCTGACAACTTAGCTGCCAAGACACACTGATGGCTTGTGGCTCTATTCCCTCTACCATCAACCACCCATAAAACTGGCTAGAATGTCTTAGATTAAGTCATTTACAAAAGATTAAGCAGAACCTTTGCCCCAGAGACACCCACCAGTGTAAGAAGGGGTTTCAGCCACTCAGCTGACTTAAAATACTTACTACCTACAATGGATAAGATCCTACTGAGTATAAGTTACAAAAGTGTGTTGTTCCTCCCCCTGAGGGCTCTTGCCAAGGAAGTACCCTTAAAGCATAGCCAGGAATAGGGGCTGAGAGGATATATCCAGTTGAGAAAAAAAAAGTGACACTGTTGCAACAGTGAAGGATATTCTTAAATTTTCCAGGGTCACAGAGAAGTAAGGATTTGGATTACTAAACAATGTAAAAGTAGTTGCACACTAATGTGAGAACTTTTATTTTAACAACAAAAGTCAAACCAAAAACCAACAGCATCACTTGGATGCATTTCTTGTAGTCAGTTGTCTTCTCTGCATGGGACACTGCATTCCTCCCGTTTTGGAGGAATATTTTTTCACCAGTAGGTCTGGATGTAGGGCAAGTTCCTGTGACCAGAAGAATTTGAAAGTAGTCATGTGCCAGAATTCTCCTCTTTTAACAGGGGAATTGGATGACATTATGCACCATCCTTCCATAAAGTGACAGAAAATACAGATTTATTTTTTTTCCCCTGCGCAGTGGATCAGAACTTGAAAGAGTCTCCAGGTCATTCTTTCTGTCATTCAGATTCAGAAATTGTGCCCTCCACCTGTAGGTGTCTCCAATTAGAGACAGCCAGAGCATTTAAGACACATGTTAATGTATCAGGTCAGATTCTGGCTTTGGCTCCAAAACATCCTTATCACACCTTTTTCACCTAATTTATACAGCAGGTCAGCCTGGTGTGACTTCTCCATTTCAACTAATTTTTAAATAATTCTATCAAGTAATTCTGAGTTTTGAGGTGGACTTTGCAGGTGTTGCCACTGGAGACATAGTGGCTCCAGTTTATGACTGCAACTGGTCTCCCCAACAACTTGTCATAAGCGTATTACAGCCAAACTCTCCAGTCACTGCACTGTGCTTTCCTACAACTTCCCCCAGAGACCTCAGTTACCTCAGGTAACTAGAGCAGCCTGTGCTCTAGGAATAGTTGTTGCTAAACACTGTGCCTGTACAGAACAACGGGGAGCACAGAGCTCTTCAGTCCAACCAACCAAATTCTCCAATTATGTATCAGCCCTGAGGGATGAACTTCCCCCAGTCAAAAGGTCATCATGGCCCAAACCACCTCGGCTCCAGGTGCAAGCCAGTCCCCTCATCTGTTTGCTCTAATACACAGAAAACACTATGTCTCTTCACCAGATAAAGCAATGTTTCTATCCAAACTGACACCTCACACATAACTACCTATTTCTGATATTCTTCTGCTCCTTCACTTGCAGTATCCAGTCTGCTGGGAGGGCTGGTTTGGGGAACTAAACCATTAAATAACTGAATAAATAGAAATATATTCTTTTTTTTTTTTTATATTGTAGCATGCTCTCAGCTGGTTTTGCAGCCTGAAGTAGCTCACCTCGGGGTCAGGTGAGTGCAAGCACAAAAGCCTTCTAATCAGAGGACAGGAGGGGGTTGAGGCAGCAGCTGACTTGGATTAATTTAACTTATGATGGAGCTGCAGCCCCAATTCATAACAGATAGGAATGTTGATAGCATAGCAACATGCCAAATAGCCTTCACAGCAGCACACAGTTGAAATGCAAAGCTTTACATGCCCTTTTTTTTTAAATATTTCTACAGGACTGAGGCTACAATATTTAACGGATTACTAGTTAAGCAACCTAAAGGTTTTAGATGTTGCTTATGAACAAAAGAACACATTCAAATCATGAGCAATAGGAAAATATAAGGCATCAAAGCTGCTTTCATCAAAACACAAGCCAGTGGTCAAGAACACTCTATGTCAAACATTCCCAGGTTGTTACTCATTAACCTGAGAGCCACAGGCAGAGCTGGAACACAAGGCAGTGCACACACATGCACAAGAGTGCACACATGCACAAGAGCACAGTCTTTCCAAACTCTGTTATATTTAATGAGAAAAAGTATAATTGCTCAAAGTCAGGCAGGCAACATAAATTAAAACAAACAAAAAATAAATTAGTGTGGATAACCAAAGTCAAAACAGCATAGATGATGTGTCATAGGTGACTTCGGCTGACCCAGGCCTCTGCTAGTGCCCGGGGCAGCATCACCTTCCCCTTCACAGGCATGTTCATATGCTGCAGTGGGATGATGAGCTGGATCTGCTAGCTGATCCAACTGAAAACCACCTCCGGGGGGAAAACAAACAAACCAACCAACCAACCACAAACAAACAAACCCAATACAAAACAAAAACAATAAACAAAAAAAAAAAACATGCGAACAACACACACGAACACCAACCACCCCCCCAGAAAAAAGCAAAAAAACAACAACAAAGAAAACAACTGCAACAAAAAACACACACACCACAAAATGAAACCCCCACAAAAATCACAACAGACTGATTGTCTGCTCAAAAGTTGGTCCAATGCACTGCACACCTATATAAACACCAGAGTTAATAGAAGCACTAAGTTTGAAGCCTCTAGAAAACTGAAGTCTTATGAGGTGTGGTGCTTTTGACAAAGATTAGCCACAAAGGATATCTTCATTTATGCATGTTCTATTTGAAGCTATGATGTTATATGTTGCTGTACTGTATATATGCTGGCAGAACATTACTACCAATTAAATTATCAAAGGCTTAATGCTTAAAACTATGTTCTTTTGGTTTTGTGGTTTGTTGGGTTTTTTAGATTGCTTAAAATTAGTATCTCTTCATTCTAACCTCAAGACAAATCAGCTGATTTTTTTGCCATCATACGCTTATGTAAAAAAAAAATCAGAAATCTAATCCAAAGAACACATTAAAAGTTAAAATATTTGCATAAAGTTTCTTGTTAATGCTTGTTATTTTTTATATTTATTAAGCCCAAACAGGCAAGTCTAATTATCATGGAATGGTAAGTACTCACCACCACTCTAGATGTTTTTTGGCCCTGAGAAAGGGATCCCTGCCCCTGCTTTTTGGGGCTTTGCAAATACTTTATTCAACTAAGAAATGTCTTCCACCCTTACCCCTTTTTCTCCCTCAAGCAACTATTGTCACAGACAAATAGATGGATGCACTCAAGCTCATCTCCCCTCCTCCACACACATAACCCTAACTCCTGGGAATTCAGTTCATTTGAGATGTCCTGTAAATTCCTTAAGCAAGTCTTCAACATCTGTTCAGAAAGGTCTATTAGACCAGCTCAAGAGCAACAGAAATGTATCCTTATAGGAAACCTCCACTTTTTATCCCTGTCCACACTCTCTCCTACTGCCTCTTCAGCCACAACTTTCTTGCACGTGCAGCCACTGCTGTGAGGAGATGAGGGAACACTGTCTGATCACCAAAGCAACAAAGATGCATGAATTTCTCTTTTTGCTATACTGGTTCTAGAGTTTGCTTACTGCTGTAACACTGTACCTTGCAGATATATTTTCAGTTTGGCAGTAGAGCTGACAAAGAGGGCTCTATCCCTATGAAATCTAAAAGGGAAAAAAGCATCAAAGAACTAATAGAGGTGGAATAGGGAAACCTTTATCCTCTCAAACAAAAAGAAGAGTCAGCAAAGTGAAAAATGAACTGTCACTAGAACTTAAAACATCCCATCAGGAACAACAACAAAAAAAACCCACTATGGTGATTTTATACAATCCCCAAAACTCAATGAAAGGGTCATCAAGAAGGTTACAAAGGGCATACCTAAAACACAAGAATTCTTCCTCCGCCTCTTAAAAGGGAACAAAGACATTTCAGTTGCAGTAAGTGAACTCTGCCTAATGCATTAGCTTGAGCTGAATTTCACAAAGGATTTCCAGAAATGAGTCCGAGGTCAAAACTTTTGTCTACAAAGGAAATTAGGAGGAAATTGTAGGAGATAAAACACAGCTTTAGGTTCTGGCAGTTGTCCAACTTTGTTCATTTTATTCTAATATTTTAAAAAGTAAGAAGAAAAGAGTGCCTTTGGGGGCTGCCACATCCATTACTTCAGTCAGGACTGTATACAGCACACAGCACATTTATTAACTCCCCAATTCTCTTCACTTGCCTGACAGATTATCCCTTCCCACAACATGAACTGCCTTCCAGGCTAATTACATGCTTCCATTAGATTTTCAACTCAAATGTTGAAAAAGTTTGATAGTTCAAATACTGAAGGGGAAATAAAATGTTTTTCAAAATAAGAGCAACTGTTTGGGAAACTTTTCAGGTCGTATGAAGTGATTTCATTAAACATACTTCTTTCAGTGCAGGCTACCCAATTTGTCCCCGGTTATGGAACACGGATGATCTCTGTAGCACCTCTTTGCAGCAAATAAAGCACATATCATACAGGCAATAAAGACTCTCAGTTTTAAGAAAAGCATGCTTGGTGCTGCAAGTCTTCCCTAAGGAAGGCAAGGCAGGCCAGTGCTGGCTAAGTAGTCATTGGGTGGCCTTTCCCACCCTTCTCCCTCACGTAAACACAGATACCTCTGGTGCTCGCTCGCTGCATTACATCAAATAAGTCTTCAAGATTGTGTCTAAACTATGGCTTTTAAATAAATCCTGCACTAGCAAAACAATCAAATATATATATAGCATGTTTGTTTAGAAGTATTTGAACCATTACATATTAGGAGTAAGAGAGAGGAACAGCTTATATTCTGAATCCAATGAGTGTTTAACTCAACTGTAAATGAATTAGCAAAACATCCCTCATTTCAAGAGCATTTTTTCCACTTTGTATGTAGATTACAGAATTGCCCTAAACCCATTTCAACTGCAGTGAGGCACCGTTAGCAGCTGTCATTTCAACAGCATGTCTTCTGTCTTCTATGATAAATTCACTCCACTCTAACAGCCATTTTATTCCCTCTATTCACTAACAGGAGCCACAAGATCTAACCATGCTACTCCAACAACTTCTTTCTCTAGAAGTGCAACCAAATGAATTAGCATTGCCTTTTATCAGGAAAAGAGAGCTATTAAAACAAAGCTTGTGAGAATTAAACAAATTCTTACTGTTTGCTTTTACCATGATGTGTAACAAAAAGCAAGAGACATCGGTATTCTCATTGCCAAAATTATTCACCCAAAAGAGCACTTAAAGAAATTCTTTGTGTGGCTGTTCACCACTTAACTAACCAGTGCACACAGGAGATCCACAGCCTCTAGAACCAGTTCCTGGTGCCCAATCCGTGAGATACCCAAATCTTCAAGGTCCTGGTGAGAAATCTGTAACAGCTGTTCACCATTTATCTTCTCCCGTTCAAATTTATGGACATACTGCTGCAGGCAATCATCCAGGCCTGTGAAAACATGAAAGACAGCNCATACCCTGCAAAAGGCACAAATTTCAAGTCCATACAATATGCAATGCCAACTTACAAAAGATACTTGCAGTGCGACTGAAGTTGTGACACAGAGGCATAGAAATAGAGCACGCAGGTTATGCGGATCTTTGAGTCACCTAGGTCAATATATAACCCTCTGCTCCTTGTGGGTCAAGCTCAGCAGGTAAGAATGTCCCTTTGGTGTCTGCTCAGGCAAAGCTATTGGGGGCACATAGAATCAGATACTAAGGCAACAAAAAACCCTGAAGGGCAACAACAACAACAAGATAAGCCAAGGCAAGAACGAAGATATTGTTCAAAGCCTAGTTAAACAAACAAAAAGCAGAAGACTTCACAGTTCCTCATCTACTTACATATAAAAGAGTTGAATGGACGATGAGAGGAAAATGGAACAATCAAAGGCAAAGTAATCAAAATTGTTTGGCTCAAGTCTCCTTATTCCCTTAATTTATGAGGCCCTGCAGTTTCCTGAATCAGCCATTTCTTCCCCTTGCTGAGGATTAATGGCACACAGCAATACGAAATCTAATTCACTTTTACATCTATGAAGTATTTTTAAAACAGTTTATGGTATTTTGTGCCAGCAATCTCCCTCAAATCCTCACTTGAAATTGTGATTCTATAATCCTGTTCACTGCACTATATTTCCTCAGTGATTACAGCAAGGATTTCTGGGTTTCATTTCATTTTATTTAACTAAACTTCATGTGTTAATCCTGTTTTCTTGTGTATTCTGCTCATTTCCTCTGTTCTGAAAGATCCTGTGAGCAACAATCTGGGGAAAAATTTGGATAGATGTGTTGTTTTAGAGATGATGTGGTGCTCCTGATGTCCTGTTCCACTACAACATATTACTTAGAGCAAAAGGAACAGATCCAATTAGATCTGTTTTGCAGAAATACACCACACTCACGGAAAAAGAGTCGATACCAGCACCATTCAGATTACAGGTTCAACATCTAGTTTGTAGCATCCACAACAGCTACATTGTTTGACCGTTCAGTTTTAAAAACAAATTGAACCTTCAGCTGTATAAAGGATGTTTATCCACTACGCTGGCTCAGAAGGAAGCCATTGAGATGGGACAGGATGTCGACAGTTGCAGATGAGAAACACGAACAGCATCCTGAACTACAAGGAAGCAAGAGCCAGAAAACCAGCACTCGATCCCACTCATGGAGCTGCAGTAGCAGCCTGGAAAACAAGCACTCCCAGCACAACCGAGTGCCAAGAAAACATTTAAGACAAATCACAAGGCAGTTTCTAGGAGTCACATGAAACATTCACTTTGTAACAGCAGCACAAGCAGCCACTGTGGCCTTGTAGTGTCTGCTTCACAGAAGACCTGTGCATTATGGACTCTCAAAGGTTTACTTAACACACACCACTTGCCTTTATGGTGCTCGCTCAGAAATTAATAAGGACAGACACCCTCCACTTACGTCACCCTTTTACATGACTTGAGCAAGCCTAATTATTGCAGTACATTGAAATCTGGCTGAGCAAGCTTGACTCCTCCATGTGCAGTGCTACTAGTGCGTACAGCTTGATTTTTAAGCACAATTATGAATGGAAAAACCCACATGCAAGATGAGCAGAGTCTCCCAGGGCTACAGTTGTTTGGGGTATACTCTTGTTTCTTCCCATCTGTCTTGGCAAGGCTGCATAAATTTTGAAAATTGAGCCCAGTGTTCTCTTTCCCACAAGCACCAAATTCTCCCTTAGGCTATAAAAACTCTTTTCCCAGGAAAAATAATAAAAAGATCTGGCCTTCATTGTTCAACAATTTATTTTTTCAAAACAAATTCTCAACCGAGGCTGACATACAGTGCACATATTTGGCATTCCCAATTTTTAATGCTGTCTTGCAGACCACTGTTTCCCATCATTTGCCACTGCAATCCCATAGCTGCCATTGCAAATTACACAAGCACCTACAATAAAATACTTTATTCAGCATGCAATGAAGTTTAAGTGTTATGGATGCAATGCTTCTCTATCTGTGTTGCTATTCTTCCTGTGCAACTTCCTAGATCCTAGATCTAAACTAAAACACGAGACTCACAAATGTACATATCCCCTCCAAGAAGCACAACTATGGCTTTCAGCTTGTGCTTTTTTTTTTTAATTCACATTTGCAAGTTCTTGAAGATCTATTACAATTTGAACAGTTACTTCTAAAATATTTAAGAGTCTTTTTTAAAAAAATACTTTTACAATCACACCATAAGACTCTTTTATAAAATACAATATTACAGAAATCACACAAATGTTAATTCAAAACAGTCAGAGGCAGAGCCACTCAGCTAGAAATGTATTTAAGGTTAAGTGACCAAAACTATGCAAAGCAGGAAGCGAAGACAGACCCACACACTCATGGCAAGCATTCGCTAACAGTTTATGATGAGCTTACAAACATTAGTGCTGTTATTATTTTTACTAAGAAACATATGGAAAAAATCTTAAGACATTACAGTTGAGATTGCAACCACATATATAGCCTGTTGTTTAATTTTCCATCATATGAATAAAATGTTTCATCGCCATATACAAACCAAAAACCTCCTATTTCTCCAAGAGGGAATGAAGAAGGGAATAAATAACTCATAAAACAGCTCAAAAAAAAATAAACTAAGTCATATTTAAGTAACATTTAAAAACCTCAGCATTCAAATGCCACTGGTAATCTAAATGAGCTGCTCATTTTTCCCTCCTTCCAAACATTTCAGTTCTTTCCACAGACTTTCTCTGTAAACTTCAGAGCCTCACACAGATTTGGTATCACCCATTTGGAAAGTCTGGATAGTTTTGAGAAACTTCAATGAAAGAAAAATCTACAAGAAGCAGCCTACATTACTCAGAAAAATGCTTTCTTACATGCCAGGTCATTTTCAATAGTACAGAATTACCAGATTCAAGGAAGAAAATAGATTTTTATTTCAGAGAAAAAAATACAATTAAGAATGTGACATTGGAAAAGACATTTATGTTCTTTACACTCTGAAGACCTCTCCTGAAGTCTAATCTATTAATAGTGAAAATGTTTAAAAAGCATTTCTCTCAACTGCATATACATTAAAACCGTGCACTGAACATCCTTCCTACTTACATAATTGTTAGAGAATGAGGGAAGATGGAAATAGAAATCGCAATTGCAGAATGTTACCCAAGACTGGCAACAGTAGTAGCAGTGATTTTGTGGGGAAGGAGGCAGGGAGAGACACTAGTTAGTGTTCATATCATGAAAACCAATCTGATGACCTGCAGGGTAACTTCAACAAAACTCCCTCACAAAGTTTGGCAGGTGTAGAGACGTGCAATAGATTCTAAGAACAGCCTAGACTTTTCTGTCTAAAATAACCTTCCACCACCACGTAAAACACCCCAGAAGACATTCAATACCTTGCATTCATACAAAAACATTAGAACAGGGCTTACACTTACAGATTTGCACTGATAGGAATCCCAGTCTGTTTCCAAGATTAAGAAAGTTATTTTGAATAAGAATTGAGGGGTAAAAAAAAAAAAAAACAAACCACAAACCAAGAACCAACTTTGAGGGGTTAAAGGGGGAGGCTTGGGTCTAAGCCATAACTATCAGCTTACTACTCACAGAGAATTAACATTACTACTGTTGACAGATGTCGGACATTCAGCAATGACAGATCTGACTCCCAGAGTAGTAGAGACATGTTTTATAAGTAGAGTCATTAAGTACTTTAATGCTTTTTGCTCAACTTCTACCATAAAGAAAAAAAAAACCCTACAAAACAATTACATAAATATATTATGGCCACAGGTCCAAAACCAACTGACTCACTACCTCTTCTTTCCTCCCACCATGCCAGTCTTCCTAACTCCTTTACTTAGGAGACCAGATTCTAGACTACAACATGGTGGGGGGGACTAGGGAAGGGGAGGACAGGACAAGGAACTGAGGAAGGAGCAGGGAGGAGGAATTGGAAGGTGATGGGCATCATTTTCCGTTAGTTCAGGAACCTGAACAAATTATCAGGATAGCTCATAAAATGCCAAAGCTGACGCAAGGAAGCAGGAGCAGCACAAACCACTTGAACAGCGGAAGAACTCCTAAGTACAAGACCACCTCTTTCACATAGCACCCCCCCAGGGATCATTGCTCACTGTCACAAGGAAGTACAGCCTCATTATTACGAACATATACTCATCTCTCTTCTCTGTTGGGTGACTCTAAAACTGGCAGCACCAAGGTTCAACTATAACCCTCAACTGGTTGAGGGGCTCCCTCAGACCTCGGATAACTGGCTAGGTAGGATTGCTGAAAACTTTTTTTTTTTTTTTGCCACATCATCATAAACACATTCAAATGTTGCAAGATCCTGTCTGACCTTCCTACTTGGAAGTCACTCATTCTGCTGTCCCATTCAGGATCTACTGAACTGCCACTTCTAGTCTCCAAAAACTCCTTGAACACACCAACTTCAATGTATCCTCCCAAGCTTTGGAAGAACACCAGTTCTATGAGAATCTTTTACATACCCCATGGTACGTGCCATTAAACTGTCATTTATATTCCGTATCATTTCATAACTGCTATTGTGATAGCTTCCTCCTTTCATTTCCTCCATCTAGTTCTAGGACTGGAAGAAAAAGGAGGGAATGAAGGCAGAAAATGAACACTAGAAAGGGAAGAGCTACTTCATAAGAGGGTGAACCGGAACCTGAAAAGGTAAATGAAAGTAAGGAAAAAGGGTCTGCAAAACAGCTGTGAAAAGCTGAAACAGATCAGCAGAACAAGTACAAGGTAAAAAGTAAAAACAGAAAAGGTCAAGGAGAAAGAAAACAAACAAACATGGGTGGTTTTTTTAATACAGAACACAGTGGGATGGTTGTTCCACTGTAACACCATGGATGTCACTCTCCTGCAGTATTACGGGCAGAGACAAGAACAACTTTAACAATTGAATTTAAGGTCCTTTAAAAGAATGATAAAATAAAGCTAGCATGGTCAGAAGAAACTTAATTCATGCTAGTTTGAGCCTAGGTAAGAACTGACTTTCTAGGACCCACGTGCCCGATTTGTTTCTTAGCTTTTAGGATTGTTTTAGCATTTATCTTTCCATAAGTTTTCAAAACAAAAGTTATGAGTTGGTGAGAGCCACTTTTAGGGGCCAGAAAAAAAAAAAAGAGCTCAAAGGCCTTTGTTCACCAAGAAAAATAAAAGCCTTCTGGAGACTTTTGAATTACTGTCTAGCGTACAAATGCAAAAAAATTTCCACATTCAATTTTTTTAATCCAAATATCTTCACAGTCACTTAAAACTGCCACCACCTGAAGTATCAAACACTTAAAAAACCCCAAAACACAACAACCCATAGAACTGAAAAGCAAGAGCTGCTTGCTTATTATCAGCATGACAACACTTCTCCTGCATAAATCAGCTTGTTTCTAACCTAAGGTTTCCTCATGTAGCCAATTGCAAGCAACTCTTCCACATTTCTTTTTCATCATCTGCACATTGGCCAAGCAAGCATGGCCTGTTGTCTCACCAGGCATTAGGTCTAGCTTTGCTGAGGACAGACATTGCCCAGAACAGACAGAATGGTACGGAAGTTTCTTGCCTATCCCCTGTCTCACACGGTGATGGAACCAGACAAATTGCTTGCCTCTGCCTGCCAGCAGGGCTGCAAAGGGCAGCATTCTCATGAAGGTCACAGCAGGACAGAGGGAATGGACACAACCTTCAACTTTGATCATGAGTGCTTTACTGTCCTCTCTGTAATCCCCCCTGACTGACAGCTTCAAAGTCTTTTGCAACCTGTTCCTATTTTCAGTATTTCCAACTAACATATTTAGCCTGGAAAAAAAAAAAAAGACTACATACACGTGTTCACACTACCTCAAAATAAATCCATTCATTCCTTTCAAATCCAACCATAAATCCCTTAACTTGCTTTTTGAACACAAAACTGAAAGCTTTGACCAGAAGGGCTATGTAGACTGTGTTTAATCTTTAGCTGCTCCATATAGATACAATCTCAGATTGACAGACCTTCCACTGTGCTGTACTTTTTACCATGTCTCCCTAGAAAGCCACTGATTTGAGACCATTCTGGCAGTACCCATTATCAGATTTGTGCTGGTTTTGACAGGGATAAGAGTTAAATTCATTCACAGTTGCTCATACAAGGCTATGTTTTGGATACGTGCTGCAAACGGTGTTGATAATTCAGGGATCCTTTACTTACTACTGAGCAGTGCTCACACAGACAGAAGGCCTTTTCAGCTTCTCACACCACCTCACCAGCAAGTAGGCTGGAGGTGCAGAAGAAGCTGGGATGGGACATAGCTGGGGGAAGAAGGAAGGCAGAGCATTTGGGGTGATGCTGTTTGTCTTCCCAAGTAAAAACTACATGCAACAGAGCCCACCTTTCCTGGAGATGGCTGAACTTCTGCCTGTCGATGGGAAACAGTGAATGAATTCCTTGTTTTGCTTTACTTGTGTGTGTGGCTTTTGCTTTACCTGTTGAACTGTCTTTATCTCAACCCATGAGTTTTCATTTTCTCTCCTCCAACCCATCAGGTGGGAGTAAGTGAGCAGCTGGGTAGAGGCTTTGTTGCTGGCTGGGTTAAGCCACAGCAATGCTCCAGACTGTAGATTTGAGGACAGTTAAAAGCTTCAACACTTTGAAGTATAAATCATAATGTATGTTAAAGAAGAGTCAAAATAGCTTCTGTCCACACACTTGCCCTTCCAAGAGCTCCAGCAGGTTTGCAAGGCAAAACTTCTCTACAGAAGCCAGAAAAACCAACTCAGATTTCCCTCTTAAAATATTTTCAGGAAGCTAAGTAGACAGAGAGTAAGCAAGAGTCTTTACAGAAGAAAAAAAATCATATGGAGGAGAAGGACACAATAAAAGCCTATAATGCCAGAAATGGCCAGAAAAACAGAAAGGGCACTGATTATAGATCATCTCTTCCAGATTTAGGAGTTAGGAAAAGCCAATGAAGCTAGCATGTAATGGGTCCAAACAAGTAATAAGAGAGTGATTCTTCACAAAGCAGTGTGCAATGAATGTTCAACAACCATACAGCTTCAGGGAAAGATTGACACGTTCATAAAAAAAAGTGCCACACAAGTCACGTCTGACTCCAAAAGATTGAAACAGAAATGGCTGAAGGCTTGAGGAAGCCTACAGATGAAAACACACACCATGTCATCTTCCCCACAATCCTCCTTAATGTAAACCTTTTTGGCAAACATTCAGGATGGGACACTGAGCTGTGGAAGTCCTATGCAACACCAAAATGTAAATGGCAGCTCCCTTTAAATTACTTTTATCCAAGAGATTGTTCTCTCTCTGCTAGTGAAAGATACTATTACTGTTAACACTTACTGTAATAGTGACAGGATTTCCCTCTCAAAGGTGCAAAAACTCTATATAGAGAAATTGAAGGGAGGGGGTTGAAGGAAAAGGCTAAACACCAGTACTGAACTGGTATATAAATTTAAGCCAAAGATATAACCAGTGCTTTTATAGACTAAGTTTAAAAAAAATAAAAAATAAAAAAAGTAAAATTAAAAAAGAGACCCCAGTAATTCTAGGAAATAGATCACAGCGAGTCACACAACTGCTCTTGTAGGTTGTAACCCAGCTTGAGATATTAAAAGTGAGTGGGAAACTTAAGGAGTGAATTAATTTAGAAATTGTACCTGCAAAAATATATTTGACAAGAGTGAATGGTAGCATACAATAAACTGAGATAAAAGCAATACTATTAAAAAAGTATTCCAAAAGCATTTCGGTCAAAACTCAAGGTTGAGTTTTTGTTCTTTTTAATAGCTCTTTTTCTCAGGGAATTCATGGAAAAAATGGGGAGGGAAGAAACCTATTTCTATAGTTTTCCATAGGGGGTTTCTTATTATGATATATTTTTAAGACTTCAAATTAAAGAGAAAATTAAAATGCAGTGTTGCAGAAATTGAAAAGTGAATAGTGTTGCCATGCCACATTTCTAAAAAAGAAAAAAAAAGGCAGAACACAGTATATTGACATACAGGTTTAACTAGAAAAATCTCTCATAATCAAAGAGATAAAAGCATAAAGATGTAGGCTAAGCATTTTTTTACTACACTGAATAATAGATCACTATGCCACAACCACAGAGAAAGAAATTTAAGCCTTTATCAATTGCATAAGGCATTCTCTCCATTGACATGAAAAAGTAGAGTATACCAGGAAGCAACAAACCAAACAAATCTGTTGTATTATATTCCCGCCCATTTGAAGGCAGATGTGTCAGAAAACACATGTAGTCATGTTTTCCACCAGCAGAGCTGGACTGGACATCTGGACAAAGCTGTGGGGCCCTGCTGCACATACCAAGCCGCAACACAGTGGGACTTTGCTGCCATCACATTTGATAATCTCACCTACTTCCCTGAGAGAATGACTGACTCCACCTCTGAATCTTAGGCCATTAAATATCATTTGGCTTCTAGGGTTGAAATTTTTACTCACCTGGAAGAAGAGGGAAGAGATCAGAGATGCCCTTGTTCAGGACTTAGCACTCAGCCCCAGGCAGACACACTCCACAAGTGACAGCCCAATGCTCATCTTGGGAAAATGGGTTTCCAAGAAGGAAGAACAGGAAGCACAAACAAGGGCTCACATTCAAGACCTCAATCACCCGGCAGCACAATATCTTGCTGGGAGCATTTCAGCTGTAACTCTTTGCTAATCCCAGCCACCACCAGAACAGGATGGCTGATCAAATGAAAGAAAAAAAAAAAGTAAAGCACACAAACACACACAAACAACCTGCAACATGCAAACCATCAAACTGATGCACAGCACTGAGATGGATTAGGTTCCATGTGATACAGTAGCTTCACAGAATACAACCCTCACGCATTGGTTTTCTCTTAAAAGAGTCAACGACATCACCCACTGGCCAGCTATGCTTGGCGAAAGCCATCTTTCGGTGCTTTAACAGATTTTGTTTGGCAAACTAAATAAATGAGATGGAAGCAGAGTGGATCCATATGTTCTTTGCAGATAGACCTGGCACTCTTAAGTTTCCACAGAACGTGCGATGAAAGCCAACATTCAGCAAATGCATACAAAACATTAAAACAGAGAACACACCTGCCCTGGGCACACAAGCTCCAATAGCTTTCTAACCAATACCACAAGGTGTCTTCAGGGACAGTTCTGAGAATGTTCTCCCCAGCTTCACAGTAAAAACAGTATCCTACTTGCATTCATCCCCTGGGTATGCTGCAGCATAAGCAAGGCGACACAAACCAAATAAAGCAACAGTATATTGTAGCTGTAATGAGGCATTTTTATTTAATCAACATCTAATGCTCAAATGGCACCTAAGAACTACCATAAACTCCCAACTGAAACAAGAAAACATCTCTGCCCAATATACTAATACATGCAAAGTGTACCTCTGTCTGTTGGTTGGTAAAACGGACGTAAATAAATGGGACTAGAATGGCTTTCCACTAACACAAGTATTTCCAGCAACTATGACCTCTCCCCCAAAAAAATTTAACCCACACAGCTTGTCACTGCATACTGTAATAGACTACTACAATGGCAGAAAAATACATATTACTAAAAAAGATTGTTCTTAAATCAATTCATTCAAACTCCTGACACCACCAGTTCAGTGAACATATCCTAGTGTTTGCCACAATCTAATAAAATCATTTTGCTGGCAAAGAAATGACTGACAGCATCTGCAGATATAAAGCTTTTATCATGGTTAAAAGAATAATCATTCAATGTGACTTCAAAGTCACCTGAATTAGAGGAGGCAAGAAAAGCTAACTGTGGTGAGAGAAGCAATAGGATTTAAAAAGTCTAGTACCATGCCAGCCCCTTCCTGCACCCTAGAAGATTCTACTTTCCCTTTTTTGTTGCTTGCAACTGCTGTTTGTGATTAATCAAAAGGTGTTGTTTAAACAAGGCATCAACAGAACTTGATTACTTTATTACACCAGCATACAGTGGCTTCACTAATTCTACTCAAGCAATGAGTGTAGAACTGTTCCACATACATCGTAATAAATTAATGTAAGTCAGATAAAACATCATCCTCACACACTGTATCCAAACTCCGACAATGACATTTTCACCAAAGTTTAAATGCAGAGACTCTGTTCCACACTGGGCTTGAAAAATCTCTTGGATGCTCAGGAGTTGTTTCCCAATGCACATGGGTTCAAAGAACCACTAGGTCTTTCTCCAACAGGAAACAAAGGCAAGTGGTAAAATCAAAAGTAAAAAGTGGAGAAAGCCAGATGATGCCACTATTCATTTTTGTCACCCCATTAAGGCTTTTTCTTTATACTAAGTACACTTTAAGGGAAGCTGGACAATACCTTTTAGATTATACACAAAGAGGAATTTGCAACTTTTATAGTCAAGGTAAATCTGTTTTTCTCTCACTGAAAAATTGTTTGTTCCATTGACGCAAATAACAGCTTTGCTGAGGCACAGTAGAGTTTTGGCAGGAAATACAGCAGAGTGCTGTCTGGCCACTGAAAGCTGCACAGTTGAGAAGAATCTACAACCAAGACCTTTGTCCCTCCCTCCACACAGTGCTAGGCTGCATAGGGAAATAATCCCCTTCACCATGTGCCCTCCCCTGTACAGAGCATATGGGGTGACTACCTCAGAAATGAGCCACCCATGGGGCATGCCACAACATCTGTCTTCTGCAGCTAGGTGGCAACAAGAACTGAAAGAGAAGGCCAATTGCCATTTCACCTTCAGGCTGGTCCAGCACCTTCACACTCTCTCTCACTGAGGAGGCCACATGCAGGAGGACAACAGGGCCTCAGAATATTCACTTCATTGGATCTCGGATGGCACAAATCTATGCACAGTTGGTTACTGGCAACTCACTTTTATACAAAACTGAGGTAAAGATCCCCTTCAGTAGTGACCAGTGATAGGACAAGGGGGAATGGGTGTAAATTGGAGCATAGGAGGTTCAAGTTGAACATTTGAAAAAATTTTTTTACTGTAAGGGTGACAGAGCCCTGGAACAGGCTGCCCAGGGGGGTCGTGGAGTCTCCTTCACTGGAGACATTCAAAACCCGCCTGGACATGTTCCTATGTGATGTACTCTAGGTGGCCCTGCTCTAGCAGGGGGGGTTGGACTAGATGATCTTTCGAGGTCCCTTCCAACCCCTAGGATTCTGTGATTCTGTGATTCTATACCCATGAGACCCTCCCACACTGCTCCACACTAGATCAGATGCAGACCCCACTTAGAGGTGTATTTCCTCTCTCCATTAACAGGTCCAAAAAGAAACCTGAAAGAAACCTTACTTCTGCTACTAACAGATACAGATGTTTTCACTAAATCAGTGCAACCACAGAGAAATACATTTCCCAGAATTTTCCAACTCCCACAACCATGCTGAATTTGCTGAGTGGTTTCTTTTTTATATCACTATTCTAACACACACTTTTTACTGAAGAACTTTTACTCAAAACAAGCCTTTAAAACAATTTACCATTTCACTTATGTATTTATAATAGCACTGAACCTAAAATAGTCTCAGTGCCAGCTGTGGAGTCATCCACAAGGCTACGGGAACCAGATTGAATTTATTTTTTTTTAATGGAAACAATTTCATTTTGTTTTATTGTTTTAGTGAAGTATATATTTGTAGCAGGAATACAGAATCATTTCAGTCCCTAGAGGCCAAAAGTCTGGAAGTTGTGTAAATTACAGAATTAGGACACATTCTGTAAATCACGTTGTATAGCTGAAGACCTTCACCACCATTCTAGTCTCATTCTTTCCACTGTTCATCCCACTCCTCTCCAACATCACTGATCCCCTTCTTTTTCACCTGCACCATACTATCACCCCCTTGCCAGAAAACCTTCAAGGTCCTATCCATAGCACAAGTGGCCACAGAGAGCTACACTAGAGATGATGAGGGGCCCCAGTGGGTGCTCTGGGTGCATCTGAGCATCTTCTGGGAGGCACACCAGTGCATCAGAGAAACACTGCAAATACCAGGCTGGATCTGTACTGTAGACCAACATATGCTATCTCTGAGACACTAGTGCACAGCCTGGCAGCAAATGACACCATGTAAAGCTTCTTACTTCTTACTTCTTACCAAGGGGTATGTTCCTTGGCAGGTTTCACCCCATCCTTGATTTCTCCTTGCTCCCATTTTCCAAGAACCAGACACATGAAGTTAAACTTACCAAGAGGCAGCTCCCTATCACTGTACTTTTCAAGTGCATCTACCTTTGGTATTACTATAAGGTAATCCACAACCAAACAATTTTCACAACAGCACCAGACACAGGAGCACTCCTGGAGAATTCCATGAGCCATTCCCCTTATAAAGTCCTGTACTTTCAATTGTATTGTTAATGCATTCATAGTAACACACAGTTTATATCAGCAGCATCACAAGATGAAAAACTTCAAGGTGTTAAAAATTCAAAGCTGTATGAACAAGGAAATGTTTCTGCTTCACAGTGAGTTAACCTCAGTAAAATACAGCCACCTGTATTATCTTTACTTTGAAGTGTCAGTAGGCAACACTTCTTCAGTTCATTATCCTAATGCATTCAACAATTCTCTTTGTCTACACAGCATCACTGATTTCTTATGTGTTGTCAGTTTTCCCTCATATTCAGTTTTTACTATGTCACTATCTTTTTTTTATCAATTAAAAAAAAAAAGATATTCTTACTTTCAAAGCTTGCTTTAACAAAGTATCTTCTTTGTATGCTTACTTTTTTTTAGGGTTGGCTTACATTAAAAACAAATTAATCAATAATCAATTACAAACAAAATGACCATTCCCATGCTCTTCTCGGTTAAGCAGAAATTCAATAGCTGCAAGAACAGGAACTGCTAGAGAATGGCAACCCTTACAAGAGGCAAACACAGCCAGGTATGTCCTAAAAACTGACAAGTCCCCCATGGAGAAAGTGTCTGTTAACCCAGTGGCTGATCCACCTTGTAAGGACCATATTTCTCCCCCATCCCAAATACTACTCCTCCCAATTTCAGTTATATCAAACTTCACAGTAGCCACGATTTTAACAGCCCCATTTCTCAGAGACTATTAAGTGGACAATCTCCCCTTTGGGCTCTGTATTTGCAAAACAGATGCACAAAGAGATGAAAACCCCATAAATGGTTTGTGTTCTTAATGTCTCTTAATGTCTGACAATTAGTCCTTAGGGAGCACACTACGTGTGCATACAATCTCCCACATACACACATGTACAATCTTTTATAATTAGGCCCTGATCCTGAACCTGTAATATTACTTTAAGCACCAAAAATCACCCACAGTTCTGCTGCTGTATTAAGAGCAGTATTCAAAATGTCACCTATTAACTTTTTCCCCAACAAATCCAGTTATTATTCCTCACTCTTCTTAGTTACTCTTTTTCTAATAGACCCCACAGATACTTCTTGTACACTCATGTTGATTTGGAGTGTATTGCACTTTCTTGAAGGCAGACCCTCCTTTAGTTACCCCCAAGTACATAATCACAAGGATATGGATATTTATCTGGACACTAACAAGAGGAGACCCCTATTATCAATAAAATCATACAGACTAAACTCTTCCATGTAATATTCCTAGCCTGGGTTACAAATAGATGCAAGAGAAACTGTAAGAGCAGGGGAGGGACAACTGCACTTACTCCTAACACAGTAGTTAATCACAAAGAATGTCCAGAATATCCATAAGTCTCTGAAACAGGATAGAAACAAATAGATGTGATTATGTTTGCACCCATTTTTAAAAATCAGTACTGTCCCCTCCCCAGTTTCTATTTTTAGAGTCACCTAGTCATCCATTTCTTCTCCTCTCTATTTATTGCTCCTCTATTTACCTTTCAAATAGCATTAAGTTTTAAAGATGCCAAGCATATTGTTGGTGCTCTTGAAATAGTGGTGAAGCATTGGAACAGTCTGCCCAGGGAGGTGGCAGAGTCACCATCCCTGGAGGTGTTTAAAAAAACCAAAACCATGTAGACATTGCACTTCAAGGACATGGTTTAATGATTATGACAATGTTAGGTAGATGGTTGGACTTGATGATTTTGAAGGTCTTTTCCAACCTTAATGATTCTGTGATTTTATGCTGTCCTTTGTCAGCTATTACAAACCTCAGCAGTTTTTACAAATCAGTACAAAAGTTAGAAAATGAGTAGCAAATGCAAGGTTTTGTGTGAAACCAAGTACCTTACGTAGCTCCATGTCGAACGTTATACCTGAAGAGAAGAATGGGTAGAAAGAACTAAGTTATATTTCATGAGCTCTACTGAATTCTCAAAGCTTTGCTGGTCCTTAAAAAACAGATTTGGAAGAAGCCTAGCCACTTTATTCTAAGAAATGCCTATCTTCAGCTAGCTTTCCAGAGTAAAAGTGATATATCACATGCTCTCCTTCTGATCTTTCAGAGGAGTTATAATTACCTTAATTGTGGAATGGACTTAGAAGAGCCATTAATTAAAAAACATGTAAAAAGTTCCAAAATTCCTTTAAAAAGTTTAAAATTTGTTCCTCTCCCTCTTCCATCTTTAAAAACTGCATTATTTTCGTAGAAGTGTCATCTGATGGATATAAAGACTTTTAGTTTCATAAAGGCACTGAAATTTAGAAGCATTTTGTCCATTAATAGAATTATATTACATTTGACACAGAAATATCATCAGTTTTATTCAAATAGAGTGAAGTGTTTGTTTTGACCAACTTAAAGCTGCCTGAGCAGCCTCTCTCCTGGATGCCTACCTTTATCTCAAGTATTACAGAGCCCTATTTCCATGCTACCTTAAGAGGACAAATCCCTTTTCAATCTAGAGCTTATTTCCACAGCTTGGACTTCTGCAAGTTCATCTGACACATGGTTAGCACTGTGTAGTAATCTCCTACTAGTGATCAAATTTTCAAACTTCCAAATCATGAGAAATTGCTCACTGTTCCCAAGGATGTATTTGGAAACATAATTTCAGAAGTAATCCTTCAGTGTGCTGTTTTCTAAGGGGAAAGAGAACACACAACCAGGTTGACCCTCTTTCAATCCCTAAGAGTAGTCCTATTTGTCAGCTATGTGGTGATGGATTTTCAAGACTGACGTATGGAAGTCTGTTTGATAACAGTTCATCTTTGTTCTTCACTTACAGGCACTGCATTGATCTTATTTACACACAAGTTAATCATTAGGTCTTAGAGAGGGTGGGGAAAAGTGGGAGAATGTAAAGAGCAGGGAATGGGAGGGAAACGAGGGTCTAAGTAGGGTTTTCTAAATAGAAGGCATTAGTGATTTTTAGAAGTTATCAAAACAGCATCAAAGAAACAACGTCTCTTAGAGATAATGTCTTTATGCAGACTTGGCTTTGCATCCCCAAACTGAGACTACTACCAAGAGGAGTACAGAAAGGCTGCTACATGCCATTCCTATGTGCTCTCTACCAAAACTTTCAGAAAACCTACCAACTCCAGTGGTGCCCTCTGCACAAGTAATGGAGACCTGTAAGGAGAAAGCTGTGAAGTACCAACTTCTTTCCAAATTCTCACCACAGAAGCTACCCAGCACTCCTGTCGTCTGCTTACCATTAGCTGGAAAAGAATGAGGGCTCCCCATCCAAAGACTAATACAACTCCTCAAAACATTTGCTGATCTTTCGTCACTTCTAGAAGCACTTTCTGTACCGAGGAAAAAAGTCCAAAATCCCATGAAAATTGTTATAAATCAGAGAGGAGACAGTGAAGCTGTTTCTACCCAAGTAAAACCAACCTGACAAAATGCCACCTGAGCAAGAAGACCACATAACAGGAAAATACTGGGAGTAAAGGGAAACACAGACACAAGAGGAAAGGTGAGGAAAAATTACTATTGTAAGTTTCCATTTGAGAAATTCACCCAACAGAGAGGATTTAACTGACCTTTAAACGGTCACCCTGCTTCAACTACAGTAAGCACTTAATTTTTTTGCCTTATTTTCCTATCTTACTCACAGAAGCAGCAGTATCTCAAAAGCAAATAATAAACAGGGTAACACAGAAGTCTTATCCCCAAGTTACTCTCTCTAGACATCACACTCACAGGAAAGAAGACAGACATTTCTTTTACCCCCAACGTTTTCATTTCACATTGATATAAAACTGTCATCAACTTTTTGGTATGCCCACACTAAACTTCAACAACTAATTCCCCCTCTCCCCTAGATCACACACTGATCCTGCTGAAAGATGCTGGAATGAGAGCCACAGAAACCAAAGCCATGCATTTACTTACAGACCAGAGCTGACGGCAGTAGCAGCTCACATCCCCTGCGTAGAGGGGGGAACTGTCCAGGCCTGGGGAGCTTGGGGCAGAGGGGACAAGGCAGACCCCCACCCAGACATATTCTCTAGTATCCATGCCAAAACCTCCAGCAAGTGAAGCCTTCAGAGATGACTGCATAGCAAAACTCCCCAACAAAGCAACAACCCAACTTAAAAAACAGCCAAACCATTCCACTCAGAGACAACAAACAAAACCTCAAACCACCTTATCCGGAGCTGGACTTGTATCAGCCCATACATTCCATCACCAAGCCTCTGCCCATCTGGATTACTGTTGCTAAACTTCTTCACAACAGCATGGATAAATACTCCTCAAAAAAAAAAAAAAATGGAAGCACATACAAGCACNNCCCATAAAAAAAAAAAAAAAATGGAAGCAAGTATAAGCACAGAATTAAATCACATGTAATATTAATCACTGTAATAACAGTAATTATACACTGAATACAGGCAACAAAAGCACTGTCCCTTTGAAGCACACTTCTTAAGGTGGCTGCCTCCATGGCTTGTCAACTTTAATAGGTCAGGCCCCTTCCATGAGGAAAATTGGTCAACATCTTTGCAGTAAGAATAATTTTTATACTCTTTATCAAGTATAAAGAAAAAAAAGGCCTTTGCTGTCTCTAAAAACAAATATCAGCCTTCAACAGGTCAAGCACAAAGTCATGTCATTTTCTAAAAACAGTAACAGTACACCCTGTGTTACTTGTTTGTGTCTCTAGTACATAAAGCTTGTGTGCCTGAAATCTTTACTGGTTAATACAGTGCAACAGCCCCCAGCCCTAGGGCCTTCATCTCAAACAGGCAATTAAGAGCTTGCCTTTTAAAAGTTTCAAGGTTTTTGTGGTTGAAGGAGTAGTTCATTAGTCACAAGAGCTCCTTTTCTTGAACTCTGGTAATTAACACTCTGATGCCTGTTCCCACAGTGAAAACAAGAGGGAACATTGCAAAACTGCCTGCCTCTTGGCTCCCGAGAAGTGGGGTGATCCCTTTAATTTGGTTTGGCTGCCTTCTCACTCCACCATGTGGAACTGTTTTGGCTGATTGCAGCAAGGTCCATTACTCACATCTGCCTCTCCTTCGCCTATGCACCCTCTGAACACTGTGATTACTGTTACACCCATGAGCTAGTCAGGGAGCAGCGTGCTCTAAGGCAACAGCTGATGGAGTTGCCAGATAGCCACCCTTTTCGATGACAACCTCCCACACTGTTAGGAAACATTTATGACTAGCACCTTACAATCTCACGGTCACACCATGAAGGCCTAAGTACAGGCACATGAGAATCGCCAGCCATCAGCACCTGCTAATCACATTAAACGTCACAGCAAGCTGAGTGACATTGACAGAAAATTGCTGATGGTGCACCTCTCTTTCCATCACAGATAGAACCCCAGCAGTCATGGCCGGATTCTCCTAGGAGACACTATCATTACTTGGATACATACCTTACTTCATGTTAAAAATCCCCACGACATTTACATCAGGAATTCCAGTTTCTTAAAAGTTACTGGTTGCATTATTTTATACAGTACATCAGAGTCCCATCCGTGAGCCAGGACACACAAGGAGTCTCAAGACCACAGAGCAAACATCCCAATCCCTGGCCAAAGAGTGCTTGAAACAGAAAGAAGAACCTAAGACCAGGAAAGACACCCCACCCTGTTGGACAGGCAATTATTTCACTGTCCTAGCCATCACAGCAATGTGAAAAGGATCCAAAAGCTTGAAGCTGTTCAGGTAAAGTAGCCTTTGGGTTCCCAACAACAGGCAGAGGAAGATGATCAGAGCAGTCAAGGAGAATGCCTGGCCTCAAAGATTTCTGAGATCAAAAGCAGACAACATATATTTGAAGCAATAAAAACTACAGAAGAGAGAAGGGAAGATAAGACTGATACAGTTAGCACACCTAGGTAGACAAACAAAAAAAACACCAAAACAAAAACAAAACAAAAAAAACAACACACAAACCAAACCACAACACAACTTTGCAGCAGTAAAACAGACTGATAACATTGTCCCAGTGACAGGGGAGACCTGCCTTGAGGCACCCAATACAAAGCATATCACTGAAGCATCTCAGCTTCCTTTGAACAGACTGTCAAAAAAAAAAGGTTTATGAACTGAGCAGTCAATCACCAAGTCTCTCCACATCCCCTTGTTTTTATAATTGCTTTAAACATCCAAAGCAACTGCTTCAAACAATTAGCTGCCTGACACATCTTCATTATTCCATGTCATCTTACAGCCCGCCCTAGTTAGATGTGCAATGACGATGTTACTTCCTAAAATAGCAGAGAACTCAGGAGAGTTCAAGTGCAACACCCCAACTGTAAGAATGCCAAAAGCATCCAAGAGCAACAGTGGCAAAGCTGACTGGGGGTTCTGTCCGAATGGTACACAAATCCAAATTACCACCAACCTGGACAGGAGCCCTACCTCCTCCTTAGATGTCAAGTGGTGCAGGGAAGAGCCCTGTATCTACCTCAGCCAGTCCCTCTGACATCCTCATACAGTATTTTTTTGTGATTAGACAAGAGCATGAGCAGACATTCCACCCCCTTAGCACGCTGATGACAAGGTATTTCTGACCTTCTGACAAAGGTCCAAGCAAGCCTTCACAATACTTTTAAGGCACAGCAAAGAACCCAGTATTTGTAGAGAAGTCAGACATTTCAACTGCTAGCTACTTGCTTCTTTCTCAAGCATTTCAGCTAAATTGGGTTTTGTTTGGGGGTTAGGATCTTTTGTTGTTTTGTTTGTTTGAAAGATCTGTCATAGAATACAACTTTACTGGTGAAGCTTCCAGGGAGTACGTAATTCCTAGGTGCCAGAAGCATCTTTAGGGAGGGCTAACAAAGAGGCTAGAGAGATGCTGCAGGCAGAATAAAAATCATTTGAAAACTAGTTTTCTATTAAGGTATAAAAGTTAACAAAATTTGAGAACACCCAACGACAGAGAGGAATATTAGAGATCAAAATATATTTCATTAAAACCACGAGAGATAATTAAGTCTCCAACTATCATTTCAAAACACTCAACCCTTGGAAAATTGAGGAGGATACTGGACAATAAAATTGCATGCATTATGTTCAATTTCACATGGGTTAAAAAACCCACAGAGCATTTAGTATGCTACAGCAACCAATTTGAGCAAAACCTGTAAGCATATATACAAGCTGACAAACTGGGAAATGAGCACCACCGCGAATGACAGCTCAACGGAAGTCTCCAGACATGTCTAGCAAAGGACTGACTCCGAGAGCTGAAATCCCTCTCCAAATATACCACACTGAGAAGCCAATCCTAATCTTACTACACTAAAGGCTGACATACAGTGTTGGTAGTGGTATTATGGCCATCCCAGTGTTCAGACTGTCTCTTGCAACAAGGCTATTGACAGTTTATACACCAAAGATGCCCACTAGCTTGGAACCTAGGCACTGTGATGTGGTGTAAAAAAGATAAAATACTAACCAGCTTCCCAAAATATTCAAAACTAGCTACTTCAAAGGTTGGGTTCCAGCAGCATCAATAGAAAATATAATTTTCCAACCATTTTCCCCATCATGGCTGTCACAAAACAGGAGATTTTCTGCTGTAGAAGAATCTAAAGTAGCCCCAGAAGGGGCTGCCTTTTTGTGCAGTAACAAACACGTAGTGCTGCTAGTCTTTCTATGTAGCTTTACAAGGTAGTTCACCAATTAAAGACACTGCACTGGAGCTAGACAAAGCAGAAAGGACAGAAGAGGTCAGTTACTACACTTGTGCCTGTTATTATTCTCACATGCAATATTTTCAGAACTCTGTGTTAAAATATACCAAGTTTTTCATCAGATGCTGAATTGCACAGGATATAATTACAGCTCTCCCACAGAGAGATCATACTGATTACATTCAATAACCTTTTTGTACATTATATGCCTACTGACTAGTGCTATTCCAACAACCCTAAATGCAGCCATGATCTCTTAAGTATACACATGGTTTCTAAATGAGTATCTCCCTCATTTGTTGTGATTTTCTGCATCCCAGCAGTTCTCAGGTAACCAGGGAGGAAAGGGCAGTATCTACAACATTGAACAAGACCTGCAAGTTTCCTTCCTCTGCTGCAGACATCATAGGATGGACCAAGTTAAAAACTTACAGGCTTAAACTCCCAGGATACTCAGAGGCCTACTCAATGGAGCCTAGAGCATGATTCAACTCATACTGAAACAGATAGCAAGCACGAGGTCTGCTGTGCCACTCGAGGATCCAGTGACTATAACAGAAATATAGACATCTGAATTAATCATGTCTTAACCCTGATTTGAATGACATCCACTGTATGACCAGAGGCAAATCACTTTCTTTCACCATATGCTCCACAATGCAGAGCCAAAAATGGACACCTGAAGTAGCCCACATTCTGGGAGTTCAGAAGCAATACAACTCCACTAGGGAATGAAAGCAACCCAGATAATCATGCTAATGCTGTTGCTACTAGATCGATAACCTACTTCAGGTTAGCTGGACCTGCACTGTGTAACAGGCACACCTCAAATCCCTCACAATGTTAATTCCCTATCTTTAAAATAGAAATAACAGCAAATTCTTACTGAGAGGGGTGCTGAAAGAATACAGACTGTGAAGCACCAGGGACACTGCGACAATGATGCATTAGGGTTAAAGCATGATAAAAATGCACAGGGCAAAAAGTGAACATCAGCCCCAGAGACTTAAGTTTCTCAAGGCTCTACTCCAGTCCTCTTCTCGTGGTACTTTTAAAATCTAACCAGAAGTACCACAACTAGCCAGAATTCTACCAGCCAGCATCAGTTTGCTACACATACTCTAATAAGGTAGTAAACAGCAAAACATATAAGAAGCATGAAATCATCATCAGAACAACCATAAAAATAGCTCACCCACTCCAGAGAGCCTCCACTGTCTCCAAGTACCTGCTATGGAAGCACAGACTCCATCTCAGTCCATTTTAATGCTGCAAACAACTCACACACACACTCAAATAAGCAATGAATCTCCTTCTCAGTCAAATGCCAATTTACATGTTCCTCCAAAATTACTGCTAAATCCTAATCATAACTGAGGGCAAACTGTGTTCTTAACTTTTTTTTTTAATGCAGTGATGTTTAACACATGTTATTGTGAGATACAATCAAAACCAGCAAGAAGTAAGAGTGTTATGGGCTGGTTTGATTTCCAAGTTCTTGTTTGAATCACATACGGATTTATTTGTCTAGTGTTACTGTCTGAAATAGTGTAAAGTATGTATAGTTAGAGAAAAGATGTAGGACTGTTTCTAAATACAAGGAAATAACTACGATGTTTTTATGTTTACACAGGGATTACATTTCACAAGAGGTATAATATTACATCCTCTGGTGAGTACAGCCTATGTCCAAATACTACATGGAATACTACAAATACTAAAGAAAAAACAATATACAAGCAAACAGAATTTATAGTATATTTATCTTTTGTCTCCTATTTCTTCCAAAGTTTCCATTACAACTTGCACTACAAATGCCAACAACTAAGTTTTATGTTTTATCATAATCCTTTTAAAATTCTGTTTGATGAAGCCAATAGAATACAAACAGAAAGAATGCCGGGTGAGTGAAGCAGTGAATACACATCACTACTAGAAGAACTATTCGCAGTGAAAAAGAACCAACCAACCCCACCCTACTTATGTCAAAGTAGGTGTTTACATTTCACTGGGTCCCCACTTCTCTACAATACTCTCATCCTCTAGTCCCTGCATATGTTTTTCAGTCCACATTCTTCAGGCATGTCTGAACTTATTCTTACAGCCCTCCTTCCTTGAGGGAAGTCTTACATAGGGAGGAAAAAAAAAGTCTTCAGCATTTCTTGTTCCCTTCTTCCTCCTCACCCCCATAACCAAGCACACATCCTCTCAGTAGTAAGATACCTGCTCAGGTACAGCATTCTGCCTCCTGCAGCAGTGGGATAGCAGCCAACTCTAAGTTTCCAAGACACTGGAGTTATGATATTGCTGTCCCGATGAAAAAGACTGGTAGGTTTTCATTCTTCTATTTACATGTCCACCTGTCACCAAGGGGCTGCCTTTTGGCCATCACAGCAAGGGCACAGTTCTTTCACAGAGCTAGTTCATGAGGAAATAAAAAGTACTGCCAAGGCCTGCAGCTCGGGACAAAGCATCTGTTGTGTTATTGCTAGCTCCAGAGAAGACAGAAATTCCCCCTTATTAGATATGGGTCTTTTACAAGCTTCAACAGCTAGAAAACCCACCAGAAGCCCTTAACCAGTTTGCCTCACTGGCCCACTAGGCTCATAAGTTATCCAAAGGAAGCAATACCTTGAGCCCATCCCTTCTGTTCTAGCTAGGAAAGCATCTGTATCTTTTATTTAATGACAAAACAGGCATATTGCAGAGCTTTTCATAAAGCATTCACCCAGCAAACTCCTTTCCAGCAATACAAGTCACTGTGAGATAAGGAAAGATCCTATTAATGAGAAAAGGATAGCAACCTAAGCAACATTCATTTTGCACACACAAGAGGATCATTACCCTAGAAGCATGTACCAACAGTTGCTTTAGCAGAAGCCTTAGTCCTTGATGAGCACCAATTAAGTTTTTAAATGGAGTTCTTTCCTTTGATCAAGGAGCAAGATAAGATCACATTTAGGCCACAGAGCTTGGATTGCAACAGCATGCCAGCCACTTTGCTTACCTACACCAAACTACTAGCATAAGAAAGAGTCAAAAAAATTAAAGCAATTTTGTCATTACAGCAGCAAAGAACTGTCTTCACACAAAATGATATCAGAGAAGCGCATACAAGAAACCTCACAAACTCTGCACCGATGCAATATAATGTAATTCAATAATTTGGACAGATACTGAATGCCTGTCTGTAGAGTTACAGAGGTCAGTGATAGGGTCTCACCAAATCAAACACGGATGCTTGGTTTTGTCCAGCATGTGTGATGTTTTATGAAAATTAGCTACATTTCATAATATCATAAATATCTATTTTAATAGGTAATGAATGTTTAAAGCCAGCGAAACAGAACAGGCTGATTCAGTATACCTCCTGCAGATCCTTCAAGCTGTGAAACATTATTGCTCGAACTCTGAAAAGTTGGGGGCAGGCATATGGAAACCCGCAGGCAATTTCCTCATGCAAAGGAAGCATGGCCCAGGGGTCTGAATGATAGCCTCAGAGTCATCTCACTCTGGTAATGAGAGATCATTCTGTCAAATGACAAGAGGACTGTATAGCCTGCCTAACATCAGATGGAAATGAAATCAGAAATAGTGTGGCCAGCAGGAGAAGGGAAGTGATCATCCCCCTGTACTCAGCACTGGTATGGCTGCACCTTGAGTACTGTGTTCAGTTCTAGGCACCTCACCACAAGAGAGCAACACTGAGTTGCTGGAGCGAGTTCAGAGAAGGGCAACCCAGATGGTGAAGAGTCTGGAGAGCAAGGCCTGTGAGGAGAGGCTGAGGGAATTTGCATTGTTTAGTTTGGAGAAGAGGAGGCTGAGGGGAGACCTCATAGCTCTTTACAACTACTGGACAGGATGCTGTAGTGGACTCTTCTCTCATGTAAATAATGTCAGGACTAGAACAAATGGCCTGAAGTTGCACCAGGTGAGGTTTAGACTAGATATTAGGAAGAATTCCTTTTCTGAAAGAATAGTCAGGTACTGAACAGGGAGGTGATGGGAGTCACCATCCCTGGAGTTACTCAAAAAATGTGTAGACGAAGCACTTCAGGACATGCTCTAGTTTGATGGTGATTGGCTTGGGTTTTTTTTTGTGTTGGCTTGTTTGGTTGGGGTGTGTTTTTCTGGGCAGGCTGTTTGCTTGCTTTTTGTTGACAGTTGGACGAAGTAATCTGAAGAGGTCTTTTCCAGCTGAGACAATTCTATGAGATTCACAGTCCAACTCCATTTCTATTTTCATCTCCTATCTCTTACTGCAGCCCTGTGGACAAACACACTAAAATATGTGAGCGCTCACACAACCACAAAAAGCTGGGTCCTGAAGAACTATCATAAATACATGAGAGGTTACTATAGAGGCCCCAGCTCCACTAACTCCTGTTTACCCTTCCTTTCCTCTCCACAAATTAGCCTTGAATACATCAGTAACTGACTACCTCTTCCTTTTGACATGACATATATCTATGGGGTATGTGGACAATAGAATGAGAAGACATTACAGAAACACCAACCTTCTTGGAAGGCGAGACCCATCTGTGCAACACTGTTAGGAAAATGCAAGGTACAAATTGAGATGAGTATTACCACTTTTATGGGAAAAACACAATGGTACTCAAGTTTTTCCCACTTAATTCACAGAGGCACTATTTGGACTTAAGATACAGGGAAGCTTCACACAGAAGATAAGTGAAAAATCTTATCCTAAGATGATGTAGCAAACCGGAAACTGAGCAGCCTTGACACCTCTCCTGCAATCCCTAACTGTCACTACTTATCATCTGTTTGACATGCCTGGAAGGAGATAATCTGTCAGACCACGAATTAAACCAGGCAATCCAGAAATTTAGATTTCAGAAATCAAAAGGAAAGAACAAACACCACCCCCAAAAAACCCACACATTTTTGAATACTTGCTGACGGGCCGTACGCGCACATCATTCAAACTGCAATTCAGCCAGTAGCATCTGTTGGATAACAGCTTTTTGTCAAGAGTCTTTTACTTATGAAAATAAAACCTCATGACAATTTCAACCTGCATTTTATCCAGTGACCTGTACTTTGTCTTCCCTTAGCTCTTGCAGTGTTCTACACAGCGTACAAATAGAGGGAGGTGTGATCCATGGCCAAAAGGATTTACATGCTGAAAATGTGGGGTCCCAGGCAGAAGTGCAAGGAACAAACACGTAACAAGAGTTATGAAAATCTCACAGATGCACAATATTTCATCAGAAATGAGGCTTCTCCTACAGAAAGTCTCCAACAATAGATAACACATGACTTTCTGTCACTCCGGTCTTTCTTACACGTTCAGGTACTACCTAAATATACCTCGTGTCCCTAAAATTCATTGTCAGTTTCACTACACTGGTCTACAAAGACTATAATCAACTTTTCACTAATGCCTTTTGTGATTTTAGCATTTAAAATGCTGCTTTTCCAGACATTATGCTGGCAGCATTCACCTTTTAGACTTTCTGACGTTTGTTTAGAATAGTTTGAACAGCACCTTAATGGTAAATAAACAGAGCCTACTGTGAACATGAAAGGACCTGGGGGGGGGAGGGCAGCTAAAGACAGTGCAACACAGCAAAAAAAACAAACAAACATGAAAACACTATCTAAATACATGAACAGAGGCCATCTTTGGCTTGGGTTTTTTTTTTTTTGGAGGGGTGGGTTTTTGTTTTGTTTTGATTTTATACACAGTCACTGATCTTACCAACAATGAACAATTTAAGACTGCAGTAGTACAACTCCTGGTGCCACTTTTTCTTTAAATCCACAAATATAAATAGATGTATTTAGTATATCCACCTTTTGCTAGTAAAATATTATGGGACAACTATATTTAGAATTTCAGCTGAGATCTGCAGAGAGTGGTTATTCAATGTCATTTTCCAATCTACGTAACAAATATTCTATACAAGTATTTTTTAATTAAATAGAGAAAATAAATTCTTCTGCAGCTCCAGTTACAGGCGGTTCTCTTATTATTCCTCACTGAGAACAAAACCCTGTCTCAAAAAATAACAGGGATTTCTTAGTGTTAGATTTTCTCAATTTTTAACACAGCAGCATTCACCTGAGAGTACCTAAAAAAGAAAAGGAAGGCTGAAAAATAACTCCAGTGCTATGTATTACCTGTAATTGTTCCTAAAACCCAGCTATGGTTTGCAGCGGCAGCACACACAGTTAACGTGACTGACCTTGCTGAAATCTCCCTGGGTAAGCAAGACAGCTCTAAAAAAAGAACACCAGGCCCTCACAATTAATTGCTAACTATTAATAAATTAGCATATTTCTTCCTTTTCTCTCAGGCATACCTATAAATATAGTTGCCCAAAAGCTTTACCAGGAATGGAAATCAGAGTATTTAATGATATAACAGGAGCAGAAATAAGTGATATCCATGAACTACTAAGAAAGGGAATAACTGAACTTGGAAAGCAATAGAGAGACCAAAGCAGACGTGTGATCCCCTGCTAGCTGAGGCTACAGCTACTGCCACAAAGGCCAAATTGTAACGGAGCCTCACAACAACAGAGGCTTCTAACCACAAACACGTCAAACTGTCTTTACCTTGTAAAATTTGTCTTGAAGTCACAACTCTCAGAAGTATGTGAGGCCTGGGGGCAGGGGGAAGACACAGACTGGGCTACAGCAAACAAAGGGGAGGCACATGAATGTTCTCTAATAACAGTGACATTTATCACACAGGAGGCTCTAGCCCATTCACAACTTTTCCTCCCCCTGATCTTTTGAGGAATGACCTTAGCTGAAGGGTTTTCAGTAGCCAGGGGCTTCTGAGACCAAAGAAAGTACCTCTACATCATCAGAGCACTGTGTTTCCTTCAAACTGTCACAATGTCCGGAAAGTCAAGTCACTTTTGTGCTGGATATTTCTCCCTGTGCACAGCCACATGGAACTAAACTGGTTCTTGCTGGTTTCCGCACCCAGGAAAGCCCAGAAAACTGCAAGCCCACAACCAAATACCAGCAGTATACTACAAATATGCTACCACTTCCATGGCCATACATGTCCCAAAATAACCTGGATAACCTCAGGAATCTCTCTTGAGGAACTCAATCTTGTAAGCACACTAGGAAGTGCAGCAAGATTGAGGTGATGACTAAGTCTTTAAGTACCTTAGCCTGCACAGGAGTAAGACTGCAGGTCAACCACCATCCGGGTCAGTAGTCGGGAAAACAGTGCAGGCTACATAAAGGGAAGAGCATGAACTCCATGTAAACCCAGCCACAAGTCAAATCAACCCAGCATTCCAGCCAAAGAAGTACCTTTTTACAGCTGAAAGTGGCCCCTAAGTACTATTTCAATTTGTGTCACACTGTAAAAGAAAGCTATAACTACATAATTCCAGACAAGCTATAACTACATAATTCCAGACAAATCGAGGGGGTGCTTATAAAAATATCAAATACAGTTTTCAAACGCTGAGGCTGTAGCTAAAAAGTTATCATATCCTTTGTCAAAGCTTGAGAAATGCTTCACCTACACAGAAAATGGCTAATAAGTAAAAACCCAACTCTTCCTCAGCACCTTTGGTTTAACTGGACCAACTCTTACTAGCTGTAGCCTGCTACCAACAGTACAGCACACTCTGCCAGAAACACCAACAACCACCAACAAAAGAAAAAACACAACCACCCTTGTTTGCAAAAAACAGCAGCATTCTAGTCTCTAGCAAGAGAAGACAGGCAACTGCATTTTCTATCAGCTGCTGCTGGTAACAAGGAACAGAGCACTTATTTAAACCTTGACCACAAAAATCTAAAAATATTCATGTTTGTCTTACTAATTCTTCATAGGTTCAATTTTAAATTCTGGATAAATGCTATTTACAGTATTGAGCTAGGAGTGAACAGCTCAAAAAAACACAGAATAAAACTCTTCAGAATAAGCAATACCATGTTAAAAAAAAAAAAAAAGATGGCACTAAGAAGCACCTGAAAAATATTTTTTAGGTCTTATGAGACTTAAAACCTTTCCTGCTATGCTTTTAGTGCAATACATCNAAAAAAAAAAAAAAGTTAGCTCAAAAGCCACTTTAAAACACAAAAGGTCCACAACAACACAAGTTCACCAAGAACAAATAAGCTAAGTGTCCAGCAGTGGTCAAAGACCTTACTTTTGGACTTGCTTTTTGGGATTGTTCAGTGGAATGTGGGGATGTTTCCATCTTCTTTTAGTTTGGAAAAGTTGATTAAAAAAAAATAATCAATTTATAGGTGTTTGATTGTTAAAAGTTTGGGGAACATAAAAGTTCCTGGAGAAATGTTCTCCATTCTACACTGAACACTACAATTGATTAAGTCAGCCCACTTATTTCTGCTATTCTCTAACTTTTCCAAGATGCTTTTATCAGTGTATGATAAGAATGAATCATTATCTGCAAAACCAATCTCCCCACTGAGAGCTGCCATCTCCCATCGCAGTTATTTATGTCATTAATACCTCTCCATGGCACCACAGCACTAACTACAAGCAGCAGGTATCACCAGCCAAATACTTTCTCCCAGAGCTTGATCAGTTTAGTGAAGATCACGGTATCACCTTCCTAAATGGAACGTACAAGAAAACTAATGGCATAAACTCCCCTCCAATCACTTGTTCTATAAAACTAACCTTGAGAATTAAATACAGTCTTCACAAGGTAAAATACTGAACATAGGTCTTTGGTCAAACAAAATCCAGCATTTGTGAACTACACAGTAAATAACCATTTCCAATTGAAAAACAACCTATGAAACACTGCGTTAATAAGGCTGTTACCTAGCTATTAAAGTGTCCACTTTAACATGCAGAGATGAAAACATAACCATAAATAATTTTTTTTCCACATGTAATTTCTTCATTACAGTCTTGTCATGCAGGGAGTGACATAAACTGACACTATGCACCAAAGAGGTCGAAAGCTTACACAGAAACTGAAAAACAATAGCAGAAACAAAAGTCACCAGCAGCCTTCAATTTAATCCTGTGCATTTCAAAGGACATGTGTTTGCATTGCTCACAAGATCCACCTCCCAACTACAGCCAGCCCTCAAATTGTTCTGCATAAAACTAATTGAAGGTCCAGCTAAAGAGTTACCTGTTCAAGGAACCTGCGAGTAAAATAAATTATTCAAGAAAGCAACCGAAGCATGCTTAAGTATAATAAAGCCTTTTCAAATGATTAGCAGGTTTACTCTTTAATCTGGCAAACTAACAAACTATCAGCGCCCAAGAGAAAAGACACAATGAGGGAAAGCATTATATAAATATTCCACATGCCAAAGCAGAAAGCTTATTTCACTGGGACAACGCACTCCTGATTAAACCAATGCCA
>VWZY01006289.1:250083-280453 GCA_013399075.1 Chloroceryle aenea
TTTTTTTTTCTTTCTTTTTTTTTTTTTTTTTTTTTTTTTTGGTACTATTTTCTGTAACATTCTCAAATCTTCAGATCTTAAAACATGCTGCAAACATTAATGAGCAGTCTTGCAAAATACCTGTGGTCTTGTGGTTAAGACAGCCAACTCAAATTCAAAAGAAGGAGGTTCAAAGCCTTGCTCTGTCACAGCCAGCTCATGCAAGACTAAGAAAGGCTCTGATCCTGAAACGCTTTAAATTTAGGCATGAGAGTAATTCTGTTACATTCAATGGAAAGAACATGCTTAAATGTTTTCAGATTAAGGGGATGTAAGACTACCTTTGGGTTCAAAGTCCAAACAATCCTCCTGCAGCTGCTGACAGCCTCTCCTCTGACTGTCAATTGAAGCACATGAGGAGCTTCCAAAAATAATCCCAGGTACTTCCCTGCAGAGGGAGGATCAGTGGCAGAGGGTCTGCTGGAAGAAACGCTGCAAGGGCAGGAGGGAGAGCAATAGTATCTTAAAACATAACTATTTAACTACCAATGCAGCTGTCTTGGTCCACGTCTGCCCAAACCCTTGGTCCAGGCTTGGCCAAGCTCTACAGACCAATGACTATCTTTTGGCCGAGTCCTTTTCTGGGTCCAGGTGCTACCTTTATTCACTTCCCTGTGGCATGTGGGTATCTTGAATTAATAAGCATATTCAGAGTAAGTCTGATCAAACCAGTTGGGTGAAAATGCTGGGGCTCCATCCACAGCTGGGCGAACAGCAGCCTCACCCAGGGCATCTCAGTTCAGCTCCCCCACTCTGCCCCACAGGATTTTGGTTTGCTTCCAGTTATAGGTTTCACCTCCCCAGTCTAGCCCTAGCAGTGCTTCTCAGTGGACTGGCTCAGCTAGTTCTTTCAAAGATTTTTAGATTTTGTGGCTTATACCCTTTATATGGTCAGCTGTCCTCACGTGTTGCCTGTGTAACCTGAGGAGAAAGCAAATGCCTTGGCTCTGTGGCACTTACCTTCACAGCAAGTGCTGTTGGTACTGGCAAAGTACAGCTACTATAAAACACTGCTTGAAAATGAAATGGTAAATCACACTTAACAGTTTGCTTTGTACATTACAGCTTTTTTGTCATCATTGCTGAGAAGTTTATACCTGTCATTCTTTCATCAAGGAGCAGTATTGAAGTATTTCCAGTACATTCATCACTTTTGCTTTAAAAGAATACCACATTATGTATAACACTTTCTTAGACTGTATATTACTCTTGATTCTGCAAAGAGTTGACTTATTGGTTGTGTTGAGCCTGGGATGCAAAGTGAAGCCCCAGGGAAAAGGAGCTCAGAGGAATGGAGAGGAAAAAGGGGTCATTTAATCCTTTGAAAATACAGCTTTCCAGAGACCAAAGAGTAGGTCTGTCATTTGAATCAGTGACCACTCTGAAAGCAATAAAAGTCACAAACAAATGTTGCTACCACAAGTGCTGGAAGATCTTATAAATCATATAAGAAAGGTTGAAAAAATGATCTGAAGTACAATAGTCCTTGAAATATACTGATCTTCAAAAATAAGTTTACAGCCTCTCTTCTGGACAATAATTTTCATAACAGAAGTCTGGCAAAAAAACTCTGGAAACCACATTCATTAAGTATTCTTTGTCTCCACTGCAGGGATAATTTTCCCTTCCCATGCTTTCAGGAGTTTTTCCCCAAATTTTGCTAATTTAACTAAAAAGCGTAGCAATAGGCAAGGAGTTCACCAGACTTGAATTACAAGTTTCTGCAAAAATTGTGTCTACAGTCATCTTCTAGTGTAAAAGAGCACTTTGGTCACCTCTTCCTCAGTAACAGCATCCTACACATGAAACTGGAAGACCTGAGAAACATACAAAAAATATTGCGGGGCATAGAAAGACTTAGACATAACAGGGGAAAAAAAAAGGCATGGAAACATCTTTAAAAGGGCACATTCAGTGGACAGAAATTAGGCCAACACATCCAATATACATTGTTTATTGTTGATGCCTGAGGCCACAAAATTATTTGGAGTCTTTGGCTTTCTATGTGTACAAGATGATGACAGAAGCTAGACAATGGACTGATGTTTGTTCTTTGAAACCCAGCCACCAGATGAGTGGGGTTGTTGTTTTTAAATATTTGGTGTTTCATTGGAAGGCTGGCACCTCTCACATGCTCCTTGAAAGAGAAACAGCACAACAAAGATCTGACACGAGTTCAAAATCCTCATTTGGCCCTCAATTCTCACAGAATCACGGAATGTTATGGTTGCAAGCGGCCTCGAAAGATCACCTCTAGTCCAACCTCCCAGCCAGGACAGGATCACCTAGAGCAGGTCACACAGAAACACATCCAGGCAGGTTTGGAATGCATCCAGAGACAGAGACTCCACAACCTCCCTGGGCAGCCTGTTCCAGTGCTCTGTCACCCTCACCATGAAATTATCTGTCACATCCACACAGACAGAGTCATTTTTGCAACTTATTAGTTTGAGGCCTACTTTTTATTATTATTATTATCGTGGTTTTGGTTTAGTTTAGGCATTATATATTTTGGGCATTTGCTCTTTGATTTTAGAGTGATTTTTATGATCATGGGAGGATGTAGACACCAAAAGCTCCAACAGAGCAAGGCACGGAAGGGTACAGTGTGCTGGCTCATGGCAAACCTGTTTTCCCTGCAAAGCACTTGCCGAAGCACTGCAGCCCTGCTGTACACAGACAATTACATGTGAGGACCTCTCTGTTTTCCCAAAATGACTTGCCTTTTTCAAGAAGGCAGAGGGGAATTGGCCCAACCACTGCAAGATTCTCATTGTAATAACAAGTCCTATATAAGAATCTAAGTGTCAGTCCAAGATGGGGACTGATCTCACCTATGGTCAGCCTTGCTTAGTGGCTTCCTTGCCTTTCTGTAGGTAGTCACAGGGAGACATCACTGTAGGGCAACCATGTTAATTTGGAAAGGGTATGGGATGAAATCCTTGTCCACAGGCAAAGTTCCTGTCAACTGTTAGCAAGATTTGATCACTTAAGTTCTTCCAGTGATCTTGAAATACTTCTCTTTAATTTACAGCTTGAATTGAGACATTTTCTGATGGTATCAAGGGAGGACTAAGGAGGTTTAACTCAAATTTGTTCAAGAAGAAAGAGAAACTGGGGTTCCTCTAAGCTCTTGTTTTGTTTATTTTGATGTCTATGGCTGCAGGTGTAAAGAGTGGGCAAATATCTCAAAGCTGAACACCTTCAGGTCCCATGGGACCTAATCAGAGGTAGTTTTAACCACAACTGAAAAAGCTGCTACAGGATTTTAAGAACAGAAATGGAGAGGACATACTTCTATGCAGGACTCCCATCAGGCCTCTGGGGTGAATTCTGTCTCTGCAAGGCAGGAGCAGCCTCCCCACTGACTGACCGTTAGTGTGGTCTGGATTTCGCCTGGGTGTGGCTTTATCAACACTAACATGAATAAGAGTCCTCATTTACTTTCTACAGCAAGTTTCTATGAAGTCTTCCTACTTCGGATACTTGGTAATTTCTTCTGCAGTATTTGTGTTAAAACGCAAACTTCTTAATGAAAAAGATGAACGCATACACTGAACATGGAAGTGATACACAGAAACCTTTTTCCCTGTAAAAAAGTAGGAGAGCCAAGCAGCACTGTGCACCCTTTGTTTATGTTCTGAAAGGAGACAAATTCAATGGAAAAATAAAATATATATGCCAAAGGCTTCACCACTCCCTTTTCATTCAGTGTTACTGTGCTGGAAAATTCTTTTATATAGCAATATTTTACTATCTTCTGAGAAAATTGTAGCTTTATTGTGATCAGCTGCTGTGGTTTTATTGCCCTAGTATATGTTTGGTAACTTAATCTGTAGTTAAGACTGCTGGTATATGTTTCAACAGAACAGATTTAGAAATGGACTCGTTGCCTGGTGAGGCTTGAGTTTTACTACATTTGTGTGTAATAATCTCCTAATAGGCACAATTTCACAGGATTGTATATTTGTCTATTATCACTTTGTCTTCTATTTACTGTCAGTTGAATCATGGATTTTTTCCCACCGTTTTTCTGGTTTTGAAGACCTATGCTTTGAAAACAGATCCAGAGCAACACAAGTTTGACGATTTTACTGAAGCTTCTGATTCAGCAAGTTCTTTCAGCACCTGTAAATGTAAGGATGTGACTGAAGTGGTTATTTTTGAGACAGTACCACTAGTCATATGCTTAAAGTTACACTTGTGTTTTAGTACTTTTTGGAATCAAATCTTAATGCTGTGGGTTAAGCTGATATGAATCATTTAAGAAAACAAAAAATATATGGGTATCAAGGGTTGTGGCTGGCCACTCACTAGATGAGTGACAGATACTCTCCATTTAACCCCTCTCCCTTCCCAAGGGGGAAGAGAAAGGGAAAAAGAGAGAGACATTTATGGATTGGAAAAAAACAGGAACAATTTTAATGAAAATAATAACGATAAAATGAAACACATACAAATATATACAAAACCATCACCACTGATGATGTGGAACAGGGACTGGGTAAGTCCCAGACTTGACTCAGCAGCAGACAGGAACCAGCTTTGGGAGCTGGAGTCTGGAACTGGATTCAGAAATGCACGGATTGGGATCAAAAGTGGAAGACCCCTCCTTGGATGACAGCCAGTGAAGAAAAGGGAGTGACCCTTGAGATCCCTCAGCTTTATACCAAATATGACATATATGGGATGGAATACCTCACTGTCCTGTCGGCTCCTCCCCACATGTGCAGCCTTTTACTTTCTGCACTCCCATCATTTTACACAAGATTTAGCAGTGACCTTGGTCTTCAGAGGAGCAAGTATAAGCAAGAGCCTTTCTGCACACCATTCCTTGGTTGTAGCTTTAACCATCAAGTGTCATCACTGCTAGAAGCAGACATTGTCTGCAAAAATATGCCATTAACTTCAGAAAGTGAAATTAGTTAGAACAGCCTTAGCTGAAAAGTAAAATCACTGNGGGAAGAGAAAGGGAAAAAGAGAGAGACATTTATGGATTGGAAAAAAACAGGAACAATTTTAATGAAAATAATAACGATAAAATGAAACACATACAAATATATACAAAACCATCACCACTGATGATGTGGAACAGGGACTGGGTAAGTCCCAGACTTGACTCAGCAGCAGACAGGAACCAGCTTTGGGAGCTGGAGTCTGGAACTGGATTCAGAAATGCACGGATTGGGATCAAAAGTGGAAGACCCCTCCTTGGATGACAGCCAGTGAAGAAAAGGGAGTGACCCTTGAGATCCCTCAGCTTTATACCAAATATGACATATATGGGATGGAATACCTCACTGTCCTGTCGGCTCCTCCCCACATGTGCAGCCTTTTACTTTCTGCACTCCCATCATTTTACACAAGATTTAGCAGTGACCTTGGTCTTCAGAGGAGCAAGTATAAGCAAGAGCCTTTCTGCACACCATTCCTTGGTTGTAGCTTTAACCATCAAGTGTCATCACTGCTAGAAGCAGACATTGTCTGCAAAAATATGCCATTAACTTCAGAAAGTGAAATTAGTTAGAACAGCCTTAGCTGAAAAGTAAAATCACTGAACAGAATTAGTTCTGCTCTAACTCAAAGCAGGACAATGGGAAAAAATATTCCCACTTTATGATAAGTCAAAAAGCTGCTTTTATTAATATTCTAAAGATGAACTTCCCTTAGTTGACTATACTATTGTAAATCAGGACCTCAGTAATATCATTAATATGTGATATAAGAGGATTAAGCCCCATAAGCAGGAATAAAAAATAGTCAATGTAAATAAGAGCTACTTTGTTAGCTTCTTAAAGGAACATTTCTCTAATGAAAAACACAGCTGAACAATGCATTTAGCTAACTTCAAGTGAAAAAACAATTCTGAAAATGTGGCATCATTTTTTTAAGTAATGCAGGAGGCCAAGCAGAAAGTACTAGTGCCAGATAGTGTGCCCCTAAATCCATAAATTATGTAAGCATAGTGTAATAGTGGGTGTTAAGTGTTAAACACCCTGCAATCTTCATGAACAGTTTGTCTATCAAAGGTAATTTTTCCAGATGGTCTTTGTATGATCAGTTATGTTGCTCCTAATTGTAAATTCCTCCTCTATGTGTCTCTCCTGTTGTTTCAATGTGAAGAAAGGTAAAGTCTTTAACCATTAAGCAGCTGGCATAATTTGTGTAAACAATTCTTAGCACTGTATTCGAGAATTTTTGCAAAGTTGGTAATGCTCGAGAGAGCATTTTACCATATTTTTTTTCTACACAAAATATCTCAGAAGGAAAGACAAGTAGTGCATTCTCACCTCTTCCATATGTTTTCTTCACAAGTGCCTTTTACAACAGGTATCTTTTCCAAACATTGTAGCTGCAGGAACAAAAAGTGCAGATGAACAACATTGACAACAAACAATGCAAAGCAAAACAAAACAAACCCAAAACAAAACAAAAGTTCCATGTTTAATTAACACTATATTCTTCTGCCAAGTAATGTAGACTCTCTAATGGCTGCAAGTCAGGTCTATTTTTCACAGATCTCTGTAAAAACAGAATTAGAGAAAAGCATTCATGGACCTAGTGAGATTTCGCATTTTATTGATCCACTTTTTATGGCAGCTGAATGACCAGATTTTATTTCTTTATTTTTCCATCATGAGTTCTTTACTTTTTTTACCTTTTCAAATTATGTTTCAGAAGATTTGCTTATAAATGAAGGACTGAGGTCTTTAGGATATTTGCAGCTGCTGAATGACTTCTTGTTGACATATTTAACTGTTCAAAGCAACAGAGACAAGATCAGTCCTCAGATAAAACTTCCTCTGGATATATACCACTGCATTCAGTTTTCTCAGAGTCTCTTAAAACATGCAGTGTTCTTGTGCTTATACAGACAGTTTTGCAATATCACATGTGTGGTTTATGACAACTTCTGCATAGACTCTTTGAGGCATACAGGCCTTTGGTAAAATACTAAGCAGCTACTATTTCTAAAGACCAATGGCCTTATTTGGATCTTTTTAAAAGTACTAAACCATATTTGATGCTAATCTCAGATATCCTGTGTTGATCTTGTTTGCCAAAGTCAGCTGAAACTTGGTCAAAGTTGTAAGCACTGCCTGTGATATTTGCTGTTGTTGTTTGTGACATTATGTACATATCGTTTTTCAAATGATAAAGTAAGGATATTTTATGGTAGTCTCTAATTTGCACAGGAAATCAGCCAATGATCTCTCACTGACTTCAGTACAAATAAAATTCAGTATTCAGCACTGCAAAAGGTAGTTGTAGATAAATAACCAAGTTATCACAAGTTTATCATTTGAACTAAATAGAGCCTCTGAATTTTTGTGAAATACTCTTATTTAGCTATCACTGGTTAATTATCTTTACAGATTTATCACCTATTTATCTTCCCTGTTTAACTCCTTAGTCTTCTGATAACTGGCTATTATTAATAGAGCTTATATTAAAAGCTTCCAAATCTATTGAGGTTTTAATTTTATTTAGTAAGTGTTGTATTGCTTTTGTGGTTTTTACTCTGCTACTGAGTTCACTTAAAACAGAAGGTAGCAGTAATTACTGCAGTCATCTTGGCGGCTTCATCAGTGACCTGGCAGATCCTTTTCCAGAATTTTATATAAGCAACGGCATTTTTAAGCACTTGCAGGGACTCTATTTCATGTGCAGTCATGATATGTTCAACTTATCCAGAAGTCTGTAGAAGATTGATCTGGTTTTATTTGTCCAAATATTTGGATATTTACACAGTTGTGGAAAGGAAAAAAACAAAAATCTTGACGCAACCAAAGTGCTCCAATGTTTGCCCAGCAATAATGTTTGCAAGCAATATGTATTTGATCTCTACTCAGATTTGAGGAGCTGCATTAATTTATTTTAATTTTTCAAATGTTTTCTTCATACACATTAATAACATTTTACACTTGACTTATCCCCCTTCATTCAAAATGACTCACAATTCCTCTAGCACTTTACTTTTGAAACCTGCATCTTGGAAAGATTTTAACAGCATAACAGTTCCTGATTTTTGTGGGCTAGTGTTACATCTAGTGCTCAGAGCTATGTGCCAGCAATGTACTTGGGCTGATACAGACAATAGCCTAGGGCTAACCTGTGCCTCAAGGAGTTTGTTTTCTAACCAGACCAATATTACCACCAAACTGCAAGCACCTGCCTAGCACTGCGGTGCACAAATCATGAGGGTGGAGGTGTCCAGAGAAGGAGGCAGGGTTGTTTGGCTTTAGTTAGCAAGCAGTATGCTGAAGCTGTTACTGGCCTTGCAACATTTGTGTGTTTTAGAGAAATTGCTGAAGGATGCAGCACTCTGCAGCAAGGTATTCTGACTGCCAGGGACAGCAAGATAGAGGAATGGAGAAACTCCAGGAAAGGGAGATGATGGCCCAGCATGTCAAAGAGTTAAAAAGCAAAGAGCGTATACAAAAACTGCAGCGGAAAGTCATAATACATAACAGGCTACCCAGGCAGTTAGCCTGCAATGCCTACTTTTTGGCAGCTTAAACTTCCATGTCACCTTTTGTCCCTCAAATCCAAAGGAATGAGATAATGTAAAAGTTAGTCCCCCAAAAGATCCCACTCATATGTATAAGACTCATGTATATAAGGAGTGAGAATGATCTCCATTTGGATTACATTGCATTTTTCTGGAAACATCTGGAAAATATCATTCTGCAGAGAAAGAAAGGAGAAGAGTCAAAAGGAGAATTTGTCTTTTGATAAAGCAGATAATACTAATTAGATATTTGTCATAATCTTTGGCTATTTGTCTATACTCAGTTCTTTCTGAAAGGTCATTTTGTCATAGTGGGCTTAGCAGTCCTGTGAAATATAATTAAATCTGTCATTTCATGTAAAACAGAATGTGGTCCAAGTTTAAATAGAAAGCTAATGGCTTTTATCCATCTTTTTCTCCCCCAAATGCTTCAGCAGTGTTGTCATAGATCAAAATCTATGCTTCCAAGTAAATCCATTAAATTCCTCATGCCAGTGGAAACTGAGCGGCCAAATTCTCATGCAACAAGTTGAGAAGGACATCACATCTGTATTAGGGGAGAAGAAAGAAGACTCACATATATTATGAGGTCACATGCATTTTAGCAAAAGAAGAAAGAGGCGTCTTGTTCATCTGTTCCATCATGACATTACAAAGATGAGGAGCATCTGCTGAAACCAACCCCTTTAGCAGAACAGCAACTTAGTTTTTGTTACTAAAAGGTATTTCAAAAATATATTGCAAAAGGCACTTTGAGGTCTCACTGACATGAATTAAAGTCTGGTTTCAAAAGGAAAAGAAAAAACATATTGTTGACTTTATCAGGCAAAGCTAAGCAGAAGGAATATTTTCCTGACAGTGAATTACATCATGATACTGTTATTCTGATTTGTCCTTGCATGGACTTTCATCCAAATAGCTCAAGGAAGTTCGCAAATAACAGAGTGAGTATCAGAGAGTAGAGAAAGTGATACACATTGATTGATCTGTGCACAGTCATTCAAAAACAGTAGCAGAGGAAGGCCCAGAGCTCACATCTTCTGGCTGAACCAACAGCCATACTGCCAATTTAGTAGCACACTTAAGATCATGCTTGGCTTCAGCATCCAGGTTCATTTTGAACATCTGAGCACTGTTCAGGTGCTCAAAACAGAGAACATAGCCAAGCACGTTTCTGAATCATGATCTAACTTTGTTTGCCAGGATGCTTGGTGAAGCTTCCTTTGCATCTGACCTCTGTACCTGTTCATCTGGCAAACAAAAAAGCTTCAGGCTCTGGCTTGCCTCATCCAAACACAGCCATAACTTCAAGACACTGAAGAAAAGAAATCATCTTTATTTCACAAGAGTGGCCACCATCCACTGATGAATACAGGTAAAATGGTTTCAATCAGGGCATCAAAATACATCTCAGCCCTAGCTCTAGCCTTACTTATTTGTGTGTGCACTGGAACAGCCCAGGTGTTTGCCTCTGGCTGCAGGGCAACAACTTGGCAGGAGGGAAGAAAAGCTCCTGTAGAAAGGTTCAGTGGGCAGCTGGTAGGAGGTTATGGGGAGAGAAAGAGACTGATTCAGTGCAAGGCAGCTGTCAGAGCCTCAAGTGAAGATTAGACACTTGAAAACTAATGACAATGTCAATCCCAGGAGTGCCTGGCACAAGGTGCTGTATAGGTCTCAGACAATTAAAATAATCAATAAAAGATGGAATAAATAGTGTTCTAGACTTCTAGCATTCTATAAAATCGTCTTGTTTAAAATTTTAGTCTGAAGTTTCTACTTTTGACCCAGTTTTATCAAAGTAATGTTTCAACAGTGATGTATGCAACGCAGATCATTTAAATTAAAGACTAGTTGTCAGTGAGAGCTGTGAAGATTAATTTCTTATGTCTCGGTATGACATGTGATTTATATCCTCCTATGACAAAGTGTGGTGTCTGATCAGAGCGTTTCTGAATTGCCTTTGTCTGTTTCCCATGTGACATTTTCTAATGGCTGGTATCACAGTGGAGCTCATTTATAGAAACTGCCCTCAACAGGGGCACAAATTTTCCTCTACTGCACCAAATAACTTCAATGAGCTTTTGCAACTTGATGAGAAATTTATAACACAGAGTTGTCTTTTCAAAAGTTCTTGGTTGTCTTGTTCTATATTTTATTTTCAAACGTGTGCCAAAAATAAGTTTTTGGGTTTTTTAATCAACATCTGGAGTAAATTCAAGCAACTCTCATCTGCTATGCCCTTACCATACTACACAACAATACTAACAAAACACACTTGAAAAAAAATGATCTCTGTGTTCTGTGAAACACTGCCTATGTAGAAGAACAAGCTTATTTTATGCAGATGAAGCTGGGCTTTGAATATCATAGAAGACTTATTTTAAAACTTACTCATTTACATGTATCAGTTTTCACCCTTTTCCGTCAATAGATAATTGAAAAGTATCTTCATCCAATTTTTCCCTAGATTTGTAAACCCTAGGGAACTAGATTTCAAGAGAAAGCATAACGAAAGAATGAAACTAAGTAATATTGCAGGTTATACTGAGCCAGGTCTGTTTCTGCTCTACTTCCAGATCTGCAGGTTGAGGGTAATTTAAAGGGAACCTTTATTTAATAATTGGTTAAGTCGTAATTAGTTTCAAAGCTTCGGGAAGGGAGCAAAATAAAATCCTAGCTACTGATGAATTTATGTGGACATTTTCTCTAAGTTTACTAACAAATAGGAGTAAACAACACAGGAAAAGATACATTTGTGTGATGTAGGTAGAAGACACAGGAAAGCTTCCAAGCGCTCAAAAAAGTACTTTCTTGTTTCTGCAATCATCGTAGCTACAGTAATGTTATTGCTACTACTCCTGTACTAACAGTGTTGGCAATACATGCTATTACTCCTTGAAAAGGCAGTTACTATGATTAATAGGAAAAGACCCTCCTGTGCCCTCTATCAAGAAAGTTGTAATGTACCCCAATATGCTGTATAAAGGATCGAGACACAGGAATAAAAGACAAGCTGAACGTGTCCACCTTCCAACTACGCTGAAAACAACAATAACAAAATACGTACTGATCTGTCTTGGGGTCTGCTCTGTTCATAAAAAGGACACGTTGACCAGGATAGCATAAGGAATTAGGTGAAAAGTAGTTCGTTCTTCACAAAAGCTGGAAAGGGAAAGCCAAACTGACATGGTAGCTTAGTGAATTAAAGCTTTAGCCCATTAGACCTTGGTGTTACTGCCAGGTCAGCACTGTTTTTACTGTCAAGTCAAATCATGCCCACATAACTTGTGTTTCTGGGAAGGAAGAAATATTTGCATTTATTTATCTTCACACTAAGAGACAAAAATTCCCATGAAAGCCATGAATGACTTGTGGGCTGAGTTTAGCTGCAAGAATGCCTAACTGTGAAGTCAAATGTGTTGCACAAATATGTTTATTACTCCAGATCCGTCCTGATTCCATTTTTCCCGGAGGTGTATAAAACTAAGAAGCTTGAAAGTAAAATTAAGGTCAGAGTATCATACAGTCACTCCCATATGGATCCAAGTTTCACAACATGGAAATCCCAGCTGGTTTGAAAGCAAGCTGGAAATATTATGAGAACAGATTCTTTTCTGATGGGGGCATGTTTGGTTTATCTCTCTGGGGAGAATGTGGGTTCCCTAAGCCACACTCTGCATTAGACTCTCTACCAGGAAACCCTAGAGAGGAAATTCTAAATCACAGCTTTCTACACCCTGTATTTGACAGCTGGGTCTTGAAAACTTGCAGTGTCTCTGATGTTCTCCTGACTGAAGCCATCAGGATTTCTACAAAGGATTCAAAGGATTTCCCAATGGCAGCCAATTAAGATGTTACTGACATCAGTTGTGATGGAGAATTTTTATCCAAGCATTCTCCTTTGTTTCTCTTTTACAAACAGGGGAAGGAAAAAAAACAAGCAAACAAACAAACAAGCAACACAACACCAAACCAAAACAACAGCAACAACAACAAAAGAAACCACACCTAGCTCATTTCAGGAAGAAAGGCCATAATGGCATTGATACAAGTTCATGCAGATGAGATCAGACCAGGTGCAGAGATGAAAGGATGACAGATACTATTATTTCCCTCAGTGATTTTGCATCCTTTATGTTCTTCATCAAATACAATAATGCTTGGCAATATATTAGCTTGACACCTTCCCTTCAGCAGTTTTAAAGAAACAAAGATTTTGGTTTTCTGTTTTTAAGGGGACTTTGCATAAATAAAATGCAAAATTCCAGTTAATTTAGAAGTGATCTGACATATGATTTCAACTTTCAGCATGTTGTGAGAGAAGACTGTTCGCTGGCCATGTCAACAAAGTACTGCCCTGTAGTCTATTTTGTCATGTGATTTGATGGCAGCATATTAAGACAGCATATTTATCTGCTCCTCTTCATAAGATGTGTATACCAAGAGGCCCTGCCTTTTCTCTGGGATTGTGCCCTTTTCTGAACTACTTCTGAGAAAACAGGAGCATGACCTACTGCATCTGTGAATGATAATTACATACACCAATCTAATCATCAAGCAACATCACCTATTTTAAGGGTAAGTCAAGCTTAGTCACAAGTGGAAATTAGACATGGGAAAGGTAAAATTTGGAGGTAAGAAAGAAGATTTCAGGGCATAAATCATAAATCTGAGCTCATCTCTTCCCCTTGCACAAACTGAAGGTTGACATTTGGGGCTGTTGCTCTGGACATGTTTGATGTTCTGAAACGCGTGGACCTCTGCAGCATGACCTGCCACAGCTGAGCACCCTGTAGAGACACAGGAGCTCTCCTGCAGATCACCACGCAGTACATGCATCCTCAGTGAGAGGCAGGCTGAAGTTTTACCCAACGGCTGTTGCCAAGTGATGATCTGCATTTCTTCTTGTGGGAAAGAAAGGTCTGTGAGTCCTATTTGTGGCAGAAATCTCATTTATTTCAGCACAGATGAAAAGCTGAATGAAGCTAGGCTGTATTTAGGAACACTAATTTACCATGAAAATCAATCAATGAAAACATAGAGGAGTCAACTTTTATTTAGGTTAGTTTGAGGTAATGAATAGATCAAAGCAGTTAAAACTAATGACTTGGAAAGACTAATGATAGAGAATAAGAACCTGTACAAAAACAAACAAAACACCTGCCTGAACTTGAGGGTGGCAAGGGAATTATCCACAATGAAACATATTTCCTGAAACATGTTTACATGAAATTTGCTTGGGGGCTGGGAGCACAAATAATTAGATGAAAAATTACTAGATGGGTGAGGTTACATGATCTGTTTGTCTAGTCAGCATTTTAGGGCCAATGCAATGGAAAAGAGAAAAGGAGAGGAGGGCACTGCAGGTTAAAAAGGAAGGAGCAAAGGACACATTTCTTTATTTACCAGAGTCAGTAATAATACCCCATAAAGTTACAGTGCTTAAATTACTAGAGCTGATCAAGGATCTTTCATTGCACAGAAGGCACAGTTCCAGAGAGAAATTATATTTAAATAGATTTTTTTTTGGAAAAAAATAATATTTTAAGCTGTTGAATTGACTCAAGCTATTTCATTTTAGGTCAGTTAACTTTTTATTTTTCCTTCCTGTGACCAACTGCTTCATATGAGCAAGCACCTTGCTGTCCCCAGGCTGGTCTGGGCATTGTGGTTTTACAACATCTCCATTGATGTGAAACAGCCATCACCTGACTGTATGACATGGTACATTATAGGATTCCCTTGACCAGAACTTGTAATGAGAGGTATAACTTAACCAGAAAGTTCAGACCTTAATATAGAATTAATATTGACTACCATGAGGCAACACAAGTTCAGCTGCACCAAACTGTGTTGGTTACGTACTGTACTCAGTGTCTATTGGCTGGAGTAGTACAGGAATTATGATCAGAGCACCTGCAACACTCAGAAAAAGACCATGTAAAGTTTCTGAGATTCAAACACAGATTGTCATACATGATAGTGATGCTCACATTAGTCTGCCCTTTCATAGCTAGACTGAAGCTTATTGCTTTCAAGTTTTCCTAGTAATCAGCTTTACACAAGAAAATGTTAGCCTAAAAAAGTATATAGAAGCACCTAAATACTTTTTTTTTTTTTTTTTTTTTTCCCTGATGAAAACATTGATGGCATTTTAATGAACATCAGTTGCAGCCTTTTTCATCCCAAGCAACTGCCACACCACACTTGGGGCAGAGATGGATCCAAGAAGCACTTCTGTATGCACCCTGGTTTCCTGGAGCATCATTAGCTTGCAAGCACCGGAGCAATTTTAGGTAATGTCACAACAGGATAAATAACACACAGAGGTGCAGATGGCATTTCCTGCCTTTCTGTCTTCCAGATACGGCTTTTAAGCCTCCACATACGATCTTTACTGACACTGAATAAAACTTTCCTTTGCAAGTTGTGCCCTGCCTGCAAACAGGCTAGTCTTTATTATAAGACCATATTATTATTATTATATTCTTTATTATACAGTACCTCTGCTCTTATATTGAAATACGTGTTTGGCAAAACATCCCGAGATGACAGCAAGTCTCCTTCATCCATTGGTAACCACACTGTCAGCATTTATTCCAGCAACCATCCTCCAAACAGAAGCCTTTCTCCCTCCTTTTTGGCCATTTCCAAATGCAGTTGCAGCCTGCTTGGAAACCTGGTGACTCTTGGTGCAAGAGATAATCTCAGTGAGACAGTACTTTCTGGTAGCATTTTCTTTCTGAAGCATAGAGAGTAATGCTGCAGCAATGAAACTTAGCAAAGTCCTACTTCAGGAAACAAGCATGTGCTTAAATCCTGCTGATTTAAAGTCTTCATACTACCCTTGAAGGGAAACTTTTCCTGCACAGGGGTTTGATACTGTAACCATCTTACATTGTTGAACTGGGTTAATAGGCTGCATGGAGCTCATGCAGATGACTGTAGGCTGTGAGTTTAACACCCTTCCACCAAAATGGAGATTTTTTAAAAGCTGATCTCTTTCATTGCTGTTCATGGCTATTTGCCTCCCATTATCATAATGCCATGTGTAGGCAGAGAGCACAGTTAAAGAAAAATAAACAAAAGAAATTCTCAACTACTGGCAAATGGCCAAAGCTGTACAACCATCTGCCCACCCCACCCACTGATAAAAGATATTCCTGGCATTTTGCCTGGATTTGGGAATACTAAATTAAATAAGTATTCCCAGTTGTGCATGCTGAAAGTCAGAAAACACGGACCCTAATAGAGAAAACGAAAAGAGGAAATAAGTTAACATACCAAGGACTTCCCAGAAAGAACCTTCTGTTAGGAGCACCTGGAAATTCAGATCTGGATAGTAAGCCTTAAATCATCCCAGGAAATATTACTGGCTATCCCAGGACACATGAAAAGAAAAGAGACCCTCTTCCCTGAGATGTGCCCTGAAAAATGTTGGAACACCTCCCCTGAGTTCCTGGAAGAAATCAGTTAGGCTCAGGGGCACTCAGTATCTTATGTCAGTAAGAGCACCTGAAGATTAAGGTGGAATAAAGGCTCACTGTAGAATTTGTGATGGACAAGGTCATCCACTTCTTTCCTCTTTGGAGCAGGGTCTGTCCACAGACAGAACACAGATACCTAGTCCATCTCAACCTGCAACATCAACAGCTGTGTCAAAGGGGAGACGGGACCTGTGACTCTGATGTGACAATCTGCAGGCACGATGGCAGCAGCTCTTTCCAGCAAGTCTTAGATTCCCACCTGGGTCAAGGTAAACCCCATTAGTGCCATGTGCTGCAGTGTCAGCTCTGGTTTCCTCAAAAGGGGAAAGCTGTGAGTAACCTTGTGTATGGCTTGTACTTCCAACCAGATTTTGCACAGAGACAGGGATCATTCAGAGCCCACAAAAGCATGAGCAGTCCCTACTTCTGCATTACTTTCTTCTTTTGACAGCCAAGCATCAAACATGAAGAGATCCCCAGAATCATTTTCCTACCTGTCCTTCAACCCCTCTCTGCTGGTTTACACCCCTGTAAGTAAAAGGACAATCAGGCCTCATATTTTTGTTCCATGTATGATAATCATAATCTAAACAGAAAATGTATTCGATACATAAAGTGCTCAGCTGTCAGCTTTAATTTTGTGATAAGAAGAGCTGCTTTTAATTGTTACCAGGAATGTGTGTCAAAGGAGAAGGAACCAAAAATAGCTTTGGATGCACTAAAAAAAAAAAAAAAAAAGCAACACTATTCTAATAGTACATGTATGTCTGTTAACCTACAAGGATTTGCTAATAGTAAGGGTACATGTTTTAACTCGCTATAAAAATGTGCCTATGGGCCAGATTTTATCTTACTTATAACTATGTAAAGCAGAAATAAGCTTCTTTGAAGTTGCCAGACTTATTTGGGACTTACAGTACTCTGAGATCAAAATCGGAACTGTGTTTTAAATTGAGATGAGCAGAACAATGAAAGAGGCAAGATTCAGATGGCCATGAATACAAGATCTCTAATAGAAAGCTCAGTTTTTCTGTGTACAGTGTAATAAGGCAGGGGATCATTGCTGGCTAGATGGTTCATATTACTATGTAATGAAGTTAGTATATAAATTATTGCATGCAGACACACACGCTCTCACACGCTATTTCTTTGGCTTGTATTTTCATTAGTTTCTCTGCCTTCTTTGTTCTGAGAACCAAGTCATAAAAGTACAAAAGTGAACAATACTTAGCCAAATACATACATATAAATACATATGTTTGAAAGTATAATGATTTTTTTTTTTTAATTTGGTTTCCTTATTATGTGCTGCCTAGAATAAAGAAGACAAAAAAATACAAGTCCTTCACTTCTCCTGAAAAAAAAAATAAAATTCCAAAGCCTCTCTGTTCTAGGCAAAACCAATAGGGGTTCTTACATGCAAAGATCTGGGACATGTAAGCGAATGCCTTCAACCAGCATTTCAGAGCACTGTAGAACATCAAGGTACCAACATGGTGTATATGTTCTCTTTCCCCTTAATTCCTCCTTTCCTCTTAATTAATGAAAAACAGGAAAATACTGATTATCAGTGAAACATCTCATGTAATACACTGACTTATTAATCTTCTGTGATAAATACAGAAGGTTAAGACAAACACACAAACAAAGGCCATAAGTAACGGTGGGTGAAATGGATTTTTATGTTCTTGTCTGTAATAATAATATACATTTATGTACCTTAAGGCACCCAAACACAAATTCTTAAACAAAATATACCTCTGAAACTGAAATTACCACTTCTAGTTGTTTTGCTTTTTAAGAAAGAGTTAGCTGAAATGATGAACAAGGATATTTCTAGCTGATTTAATGGGATCTGAATATATGCAGCCCTCCAAAATTCAGGGTTACTCTGCTGAGGAAGTATGGACTCAGTAAAGTATCTTTCTCTCTTGATAAATTTACCTGCCTCTAGGCAAGTAACTTTTCACTCAGCTTCGGAAACAAGAAGCCAGGCATATAGAATTAATGACACCACAAATGTAGTGATGTCCTATACCTAGTGCATATGAAGAATCCTCTTTTGCATGTTACTTTGTGAGTTCCCAGTGAAAACTTGGGTAGTTTTTAGGGAAAAAAAATCATCTATTGAGGGTATGTAAAACCATCCCAGAGACAGGCATGTTTTGGTTTTCTGTTTTGTTTTGGGTTTGTGTTTTTTTTTTCTCAAACAGCTGATGTACCCTTATGTTCTGCCAGGAAACTGCTTTTGGTGGGGACACTCATTAGTTTGGAGAAACTCCACCATAAAATGTGTATTGTTTTGAAAAGTTTGTATTTCTGTTGTTCACATGCAACCAGCCATGGCACACACTGTTCATTAGGAAACATCTGTCTACGGGTTTTCACAGTTGCAAGCATTTTCAAGCATAATAATGATTCTGAGAGCAGATAATTTTAAAACAGTTATAGGCAGGCAGGTTTCAATAACTAAATAAAAGTCACATGGAAAATTCATGTCACTGATGAAATGTCAACACACTGATGTACAGGAAGACAGAGAGGAACATCCAGTCCAGTAATTGCTATTCAATGTTTCTTTGTGTCTGAAGGCCACAAAGGTACTTCAGTGCAGCACAGAGGTTCCATCTCTATTTTACAGCTCTTTGAAAAGGCAAATAATTTGCAGCAAGACGTACTTTCTAATATTAACCTAGAGAGTTTTGATACAGAAAGGATATAGAAAGAATGGTAATTAAACAGTCCAATTATTTTTGCATCAGTTGTATGGTATTTAAAGATCCTGTGTGAATTTGAGTCAGTGAAAGCTCACTTTTGGGTAACAGTGTTTTGGTTGTATTAAACGTCTGAGTTTCCAAGCATGTATTTGAAGAGAGAACAATTATTCCAGATTCTGGCAAAGAAACTAGATTTTTGGGAAGAGTGTTTCTTGGGCTCTAGACATGGGGAAGCTAAATCCAAAAAAGTGAATGAAAAAGGAATTCTTCTGTTTCAGTATGACACACACAACAGAGCAAAACTTCAACTTCAGCTATCATCCCGTAGTCAGACACTGAAATTAGACGTCCAGTCAGTGGAGTACCCAGTTTTTAAGTGTACACAGGGTGCGTGAGACTTACAATGCTATCACCTAGTTCTCAGCCCACAACTCCATTAAGGGAAGCAGAGTTCAGTTCTCATGAGTGCTAAGGATTTATTTTAGATGCACAGATTGTCTCTGGAGTCAGTGGAGGTACAAGGCACACAACACTTGCCAGGGCTGACCCTTTAAATAAAAGCTTTCTCCAGTCTAACAAGTAGAATTTACGCATCTAATACACTATCATGAACGATACTTCCACCTGGAAGTAGCCATCATAGAAGAACTGTGTAATATTTAACAGGAATAATATCTCTATTTTAAGCACCAAGGAAATCCAGCACAACAATCTCTGTGACTTAGTTAGACATATACAATAGACCAAAATATGGCAAATTAAGAAAATATTAATTCTTCATCCTCAAAGTTTACATTTCTGTAGTATCTTCTATCATAGAATCAGCCTGAGTTACAGCATTCTACTGCCTTCATCCTTATTATCCTTTTATACGTTCTTGGAGATTTACAATCGTCTCCGTAACAGATATCAAAGCACAGATCATTTAGCAAAGATAATTTGATGATGCAGTATTATTTCTGCAGGGAGGATCGGCTAATCTGTTTACAGTGGGAGCGATACAGCTGCACAGCAGCAATAACAAAGGACAGGCACAAGCACCGTTAGAGGAGGGACTGTACCCCTCTGAAGCCATCTGGTACAGATATGTCTGACTGTGTAGAGTGAGAATGTAAAATCTACTGTATGGCCTATTTCACCAAACTTTGAACTGTCTTTAGTTATAATCGCCAGATGAATGAATCCCAAAACAAAGTGATGGACAACTGGGACGGTCAAAAAACCCAGGATGTTGGGTTGCCATAAATGTCTCTCTCTCACAATCTAGACATAATCTCAATCACTTGGAAAAGCTTTGAATCTCAGAAGCAAATTGTCAAAGTGCAAGAATCTTGTTAAAGTGCTTCTTCAGTGGTGACACATAAAGAGAGCAACAATTCTTCAACACCCAGAACAATGACAATAGAAGATCAATCACTGACAGGTTTTTATCTCCTGACACCCTTTTCCCAAGAAAAATGTAGCAGGAGAGCTGTGAGAACTCCAGAAAGGTGACAGGGCAGGTTGTGGCATTCATATGGTTTTAAAAAATCCACCAATGTTGTAATGTTTGCCCTACCAACAGGTAATTCTCACAGTAGATAAATGTTGAACATTCAGCTAAATGCTGAATATCTGCTGCCATGTTTTACTGATGCTGTCACAGCCATGTAGGCGCACACAGAAGATTCAGTCCTATTCTTTATGCTAGTGTTATCAAAGATTTTATCCCTAAAGAGGCTGTAAAGTTGCATTAAAATATTAAGAAATCAAATAAGGTGGAGCAGCAACCTACTTAACCTGAAAGCTCAATAGCCTGAGATATTAGAGTTGGAATTCTTTTCCTATCACCTCAGGGTGCTCGAAGGCAATCTCCCAAATGAAACAACGTGGACAAGTGTTGCACATCTAGAGGGGGTTGTAAGGCAGCCTTAACGCATACCAAACAAAACAAGATAAAAGGTGGGAAGGAACATAACACACTATGATAGTTCTTTCTCCTCAAAACTATTTATTTGGGACCTTACATATAAACCAAACTGGATTTTAAACCAAAATCTTACCTGGAAGCTTCCCAGACATTACAACTTTTCTCAGAAGAGGAGAAGGCCAAGTTGATCGTACTGGGGAAAATACAGAACAAATAAATTATAGCCTAAAATTCAGCTCCCAAAAGTTTAGCTAGATTTAAAAATTATTCTTACATTTAGGGAGCTCCATCAATGTACATCTCTGATGTAGACATACAATAGTGGTGTTTGCACAGTGCAGCTGATCTCTTTGTAAACCCTGGAATACTTGTGACACCTGTTTCATCCTGAGTGAATTCAGTTCAAAGAGGACAATACAATTCCCAGCCACCCTCAAATACGCATGTCTTACTTCTCTGGTACTTGTTAAGAGGTCATGGGAAAAAAAGATGCTTGGGTATACAATGAATTAAAAGAAGACAAGATATTAAAGGGAACTTTATAATAAGAGTATTTTACAGAAAATCCACCATCTGGTTTTAAGTTTACAGCACTGCAATTCATAGAAAATGCCTTTTCATTGTTTTTACATGGAATATCTCAACCTGGTAAACATCCAAAATTCAGAAGGAATTTATTTTTCCGTACATAGAATGCATGGTCAGTGAGTCAGGGTAATTATTTCCACCTATAATACACTTTTAATTCATTAACTATTTTTGAAATAAAAATAAAAGTATATCCTTAGTTTGTACGCTTTACTATAAACATATGGCAATGCAATAACCTGTTGAACAAATGAAAGTAAAAATAATGAAATCTAATTCTGCTTTTGACATTTTCTTAACCTTATGGACTATATTCTTATTTGGTGTTTCTGCTATTATCTGTGATATTGCTCCAAGACAAAAACAAACTCCTCCTGTACTTTTGCTGGGATTTCATGTTTACAAATAAATGCTCCTAATCCTTACAGAATTGTAGAACAAGCTGTCATTTTAATCCACTGTGATGCAACTTGCCTAGTATCAGAAGAAATTTCACTCATTTCATTCTAAGTGAAACAAAATGTGGTGACTGTCATGGGAATGGAGTCACTACTTATTTCTGCTGCAAGAAAATTCAGGCGTGGATGAACCAACCATCTCTTGCTATCTTTTCCTATACACAGCAAAAAAGACAGTGCCAGTCCAAGCAGGTTTGTCAGCAGCCAAACCCTGAACACAGGCTTCTTTCTAAGGCTTTTCGAGCAATTGTAAGGATCAAGCAATAGTTAGACCAGTGCACTCTTGCACAGAGAAGCACTGGCTTTCACCAGAAGATCAACACAGGATGCAGAAACAGAAGCCCAGTGTCTCAATGTCACCACTTACACAAGAGCACTGCACTGACACATCACCCATTGTATCTGCTGCAGCTTCTCTGAAGCATTCTCATATAATTGCTACTGAAAATAATGTTATCTGTGTCACAACAGTGATTAAAACTGATTTTTATACTTTTATACATGACAGTAATCTGTTCTGTTAGTAAAATTAAATGGATTGGGAAGCTGACATGTTTTATATATATTTGTGGCACAGGGAGCTGGATGCTGTTCTCAACTCTGTCTCTTGACTTTGAGCAACTCACGTAGTCTCTGTCCCAGTTCTTGCAGACATAAAATGGTGACAATTACAGTTACCTGTCTGGCAAGACGTTGTGAAATGCTTTTTATTAATGTTTGTAAGGTTTTAGAATTTCATACAGAAGCTCTGCAGACCAGTTTTCCAGGTCAATATTATTACGCCATCAGAGTCATTCTCCTTTGCAGAACCCATCTAATCTGTAGACCGGCAAAAAAATGACATCCAGATGTTTACAGTCACACTGGAGGGGTAAGAAAGGATGATGCAAACAGTAACGTTTTTACTCTTGCGCTTTCAAATGATGGTGCTACAATACTGTTTCTTGTCTCACTAACCAAGGGGAGAGCCTGTCTGTGGAAGCAAATAAGAAGAAATAAGAAACAGCAAATTCCTCCCTTGGCTTTATGCATGAGGACAATTGACTTCTCATTATACTGTGATATCTGCTCACCCCAAGGACTCAGGAAGAGCCCTGGAAAATTAAGGTTAAAAAAGTAACAACTGTCTGTGATAGCTCTTCTTTTACAACTTCCAAACACTGGCTGAACTATATATCCCTCCATGGGAGGAGCAGAGAGTCTCTAGTTATTCCCAGTAAAACCTTCCTGTGTTGCTACTCAAGCTTGTTGCATAACAAAGTTTTTCCGTGATGAGAAGGTCACACGTTCCTCACATGCTTGATCCATGGCCAAGCCAAGCCTTTGAGTTCAATGACTGCAGAGGACTATAACCCTTTCAAAGTAATGAGATACTTCCAGATAAAAAAGGAGAGCATTTTAACCTGGGAGTGCCATGCTTGAGCCAAGGTCTCTGCACACCTTGCACAGTTTGCTGCTCCTCTCCCTGTGTTCTACTGCAGGGAATAAGTGAGAAAAAATGACTCCATTCACAGCCTGGCAGTCGAGGCCTATCTCCTCAGCTCTACACAAAATCCTCAGATGAATGAAAATACTGTCTCTTTCTATATTATCTTTTTTCTTGTCTTGTAACCCTGCAAGTGTCACAGGACAAGTAGAAGTATGAGCTCAGAGAATGCTATTATGGGCTTGTTCTTAAATACAATTTCCATCTGTTTCTCTTTTCTAAAGGGGATTTGTAAACCATATCATCTGTCAATGATAATGGGCCAGTGGAAAAAAATAACAGGAACTGAGATTTGGATGATCATGATTTTCCTCATCAGAACAGTCAGCCATGAGGTGTGTCTGCCCCAGCAGTGCCCTTCATCTCCTTGTGTTTCTGTTTGATTTGGTTATTCAGAGGCAAGTTTGTTGGACATATTATAAGTATAAACACCACTGAGCACAACCGGGTGTTCACCAGTGTCTTCAGGAAATACTGTAGTATTCTTTTGATAGCAGTTCCCAAATGCCACATAAAGAAACAGACAGAAGACCCTTTATTGCATATGAGGTTATATCACTTCAGTTAGGATTATCTGAGTGAATATGCTTTTTGCTTTCCTTTGCTGTGAGTCCAGCAAGGAAGAAAAAAAAAAGGTATATGAGCCACACAGCCCATTGCTACCAGATGGGAAGTAAATTGGAGCCTCCCACAACTGACCCAATATTATTAAAATATGAAGATGCTACTTCAGCTTGTTTGTGCTCTGATGATCTAAGCTGCATTAATTAAGCAAACCAGAGTCAATGAAATTGATTATATTCTCAAATGTGAACAATAAACTGTCACTTTCCCTTATGTGTCAGTGAAAAGACAGGACATCACAAGTGCCTATAACACAACTACTTGTGAGAGTCGTTGCTTTACACACTGTGTAGATAGTAAAAAAAGACCTGCAATAGCCAATATGAAAATGAGTCATAGGATGAATCAGCTTGGTGGCTGTGGGAATGGATTTCAAGGCTTTTATGAAGCTATGTGACTTGGCAGGAGCCCAGGTGGGCTGAGGGAGGAACTGAGATAGAGAAGATTTGATTGAGGAGGACACCAATGACATGTCTAGTATTATGCATGAAAGTGGGAGAGGTTGGAAATAGATTTTTAGAGTCATTGTTACAAAGGTGGCAGCTAAATCTATGGGAATAACTAAAGTAATCTCACTTATTCATTTAACTACCCACACACGTACACACCCTTGCTGACTTCCTAATTGTCGTTGTGGCTGGAGTAGAAACACTGAATTCAAAGAGAGGCTATTTGTGGTTTATTTCTGATCCAGCTGGGCCCAAGAGGTGCCAGGAATCTTGTAAGAAAGGCTCTTTTCAAATAGAAATTGAGATGTATTTCAGGCAGTGTGAATTACAGTTCTCTGAAACCTCCAGTCATTCAAAACATACTTTTTTGCTTCCTAAGTCAGCATGGTAGCTTAGCATGATGATGTGCTACACTATCAGATAAAGATTTTTTTAATAACTCCTGGACTGTAGTATTTTAAATAGAAAAAAAAAAAAAAGTCTTCCATGAAGAGAAAAGTGCTGAATAATTTATTTTTTTTTTATTTTCAATCTGAACTTTTTCCCAGGCATCTTCTTACAGTTTACCCTTTCCATCAACACTTAACCTCCCCCCAATGCAAAAAGAGCCCTGGTTCCATGATGTTCTCTCTCACTAGTAACTGTGCAGGGGAAGGAGGTGCTGTGGCTGGCTCTGAGCTGTCTTTGTGCTGGCCAGTCAGATGCTAGCCCACATCACCACTAGTCAATGGATACCCTTATGCTGCAACCTCTATGTCAAGGGGGACATCCCTTTGGGTCTTATTCCACTCTTCAGTCACTGATTTTTCTTAACTGTCCAGGAGCTTCCTATCTGTAAGATCTATATGCCTTTTTCCAAAGTAGCTAAAAATTTAAAAGGACATTGATACAGACAGCAAAAAAAAAACCCAAAACGGAATAAGGTAATAGTTGCATTGAATTTGGAAGCCTTGAGTTTACATTTCCCACCTGGTTCATGTCCTTAGTTTAAGAATTCTATTAACATGAAGTTCTTAAGAAAAAAACCCCTTTGTTACATCACTTTTTTACTAAAGGTAGTTTATGCTCTTCTGATACACCATAGCACTATGCCGTGCCTTCAAGACTCAAAACCAAGCAGTAGCAATGTTTGATTTCAATTATATAGTTTGTTGTTTTTTTTTTTTCTGCAAGGTAGGTATGCACACTACATTTAAAAAAAAATAAAATGTCCCATGCTGTAGTGGGTTCACTCACTGGTCCGTTTTGCCTAACAATTTGCATTTGTCAGTCTCTAGTGGGATATGGTTTAGATGATGTCAAGTCTGCTTCTGCCCTGCTAATGTCGTATGTGTTGTGATGTGTGTAAGCAAGGGAATATTCATTCCCTGTCCATCACTGATGGGATTTGAGATCCAAAAGGGGCAGATTGAGCATTTCATTCTCACAAGGATTAATAAAGATGAATAAAATGCTGGGGTTTATTTTCATACCTTCTCTAGTACTATACTTTATTTAAAAGATTTTCATATTTAGCACTAGAAGATAATTGGAAGCATCTGGTACAACATCGTCATTGCCATCAGAGCAGGGAATGGCTGTTAGATATTAAGGTGCATTAAGGTGCACTAAGCACCTCTCTGAGAACAGGGGTGGTGTGAGACTCGATGGGACAGCAGGTTCTGTGAGCAATTTGGTAAAGTTCACCTATTTGTAATTATCCCAAAAGTCTTCATGTGTGAACTATTTTCAATATTAACATTTTCAATATTACACTTTGCAAGTAGTGGATGAAGATGCACAGAAATACATTCTTCTGCTTTCACAAGTTCACTGTATTTGTCCATTTACAAATGCAATCTCCTGTAGTATTCACTGCATTAAACCTCCAGCTTCTCACCACAGAGCTAATTTACCTAAAAGGTTTATTTTCAAGAAGTTCTTCATGCTTGATTGTTATCAGTCTTACAACACCTGATTTGCCACTATCCTCTCCAGAAGATTCCTCCAAATTTTGGAGGAATAGAAGATCTAATTAAAAACAAGCTTTGACAAATTATTCAGCTGGTCATTTTGACACATGATAGTCACTATGAATTTACATCTAACATAAACTATCAAAATGTAGAGGGAATTACACACAGGAAAATAAGTCTAAAATATTTCTGCCTTTCTAACCTCTGCTATTGAGATAAAACCAGAAAAAAAAAAAAATTACTCCATTAATTGTTCCAGACTTATAGGGTTAACACAGCCTGTGTCAACATATTCTGATCCAAAGATACTATCCTTGTTCTTAGATGTCCTGCAGCTGCTTTCATTAAAAATTTCAATATTTATGCTCTGGGAGGTGGTGAAGTAAAGTCTTGCTTAAGAGCAGCAATGTAAATAGCATTATACCTCCCTTCAGCAGGAACTATTCACACACCTGTCTTTTTTGGAAGAGTTTCAATTTGCTATTTTTATTTCCCTATGCTTGTGAACTCAGGAGGTTAAGGACTCTATTTATTTTTTTCCTCCCTTTTTTGATACATGTGCCAGCTACACCTTTCCTCTAATCCTTTCTTGATCTAAGGGTGGGCATATCTAATCACAGGAGTGTTTGAGGACCTCAGGGTTTTGTGAATATTTTGCATGCCCAACCTACTTCCACTGTGCTATGCTAGCTGCTGTTATCTTAGGCATAACCATTACCTCAGACTTGCCACATATTAGGTATGTGACATGACACATATTTTCCCACAATGTCTTGCTCTTCCCTATAGATTTTAATATCTCACTCAACTGTGAGAAATATTTATTTGTGTGCTGGCACATGCAGGACAGCAGTAAATATCATAAAGCTGGTGATTCCCATTGCCTGCAGTCTCCACGTTTCATTATAGCACCAGTACATCTGACTCAATGCAGTATTCATTGTCCTTGTAGGATTTGCAGGTGTGTGTATTTGGGGTGCATGTGCTCCCCAATATGTCTTTGTAGATGAAGGTACAGCACAAATCATGGGGTGAGGCTGGTCATCCATTCCATCATCCCTGAATTGACACTTATCTACATGGTAAACCAAGGAGTCAAAAATTAAAATTTTATTAAAAACTGTTTTCAGCAAATCCTGGCAGCACAGATTAAGTCCTACCATCAGTGCAAAGCCAGACTCCCTCCTTCTGAGGGATAACTTGGAGCCACTCACAGCACTCTGAGTCATCTCAGGTTTTTGGTGCTTCCCATCATCACTAATGTTGGTGCAATTTAAGCATAGGCAGGGACAGTGTAGTGAAATAATACGATTTAAGCATAGGCAGGGACAGTGCTAGTGTAATAATAATACACTTGAGTATTTCATAAAGGTTGTGAAATGTCTTTTGCAATGTATTTTTGAGTTTCCATAAAGACAGCAGGGCATCAAGATGTTTTGCTATTAATATTGAACCCTAGAAACAGAGTATTTCTAGAAAAAACAGTCCTGTGGCACGTGGCTAAATCCCACCAATGTCACAGCTGCTGACAGAAAGAAGGGGGACTGTGATTTCCCTGGAACTGGAAATACTTTGTTTGTGGTGCAATAGATGCTTGAGGAGCAGGAGAACCTCTGTATCTTAGAGCTGGAGCTGCAGGAAGGCAGTTTCATTAGAGTCTCCCAACTAGAGGCTCCCAGCTGGAGGCTCCAACTATTAGAGCCCAACTGTTCTCCCTGATCTGTAAATGTTTTCCTCTGTCTTTGTTTGTTACCTAATATTATGGTAAAGGACTATTGCAGTTACTATGCAGTAATCTTATTAATCTAAATTTAAGGACACTTACATGATGGGTTTAATATATTGCAACAATAGGTTTAATATATTGCAATATTTATAGTATGTCCTGAATTCTTCCCATATCAGTCAAAATCCCTACATTAGCAGATGACATAAGCAGGGTTTAGGAGATCACCTGTATGACAGATGTACTGGACAGGCACAAACCGAAGGTGCAAAATCTTGTCGCAGGGGGCTCTTTTCTAACCTGGTTGGATCAATATCTGAACTGCTCTGAAGTGTTCACTGAAAATGTCATAGTGAAATTTAAGCAGACTTAGGTCATTCTAACATGGATATGCCTACATCATACAATTCGATTACTTAACAGGTGTGAAAGAATAACCACTTTCAAGTGGTGACCTGCTCACCTAGACAACATATTTGCAATATTTTAAGTCAAGCACTGGAAACCATCAGAACTTAATTTATTGTTACTGCTTCCAGTGCTAAAACTACTGGAATATTGGCTGGCATTATGGTGAGAAGCTGGGGGGGAGTGGGGAGGGGGGGGAGAGAGGTGATGTGGTTGTCCCCGTGTTATCATTATAGAAAGAGAATTTGGAATTGGAAAACAGAAAACCTTCATCAAAAACATCTGCTCAGTTAACTGCTAGGTCTACTATTGCATATATAATATTTTGTTTACATTTTATTTCAGAAATATTTTTATTTAATGATTGACAGAAGTTTCCTGACACAAGAAGGGAAAGAAACCTTTTAAAAACTGTTACTGTCTGCCATATAAATAAATATTAAATGATTAAATATGTAATTTTGCTATCAGGTCATAGCTATAATGAATTTTAACCACTGCAATCTGTAAAAGACATCTGTAAGGAATGGCAGAATGGCATCTTCCTCCAATTACCAAGAATGATTTCAGAGCATCAGTAAATTCTGAAAGAAAAAATCTGTACTGTACCAATTTGAGACTGCACAATACAATAAATATACATTAAATACAGTACATTGTAGAAATTTAATTATAGTAAATGTTAATACTTAATATATAAATCATCTCTGATGCATAAGTATATGCAGACACATGAACATATATGCGCATTCACATGTGCACACACTGCGTACCTCTTGTCACTAGTAACTAGGAAGAATATCTGAAAAGAGCTTGATTCACTACCTCACATCTCCCATCTTATGCCACATGAGATTCTCTTGTCTAAGCATAGGACCCCTGTGTTAGAGTGGAATTGCATACAGGTGACTCATCCAACATGCTTAAACCACAGCAGCTTTGTTGAAGGTTTGCAGATAATGTTTGGGCAATCAGGAAGACAAAATGATTTTCCAGTTACACAGAATTACACAGAATTATCATAGAGGCTGTAACAGAACTTTGAGATCATCAAGTCCAGCCTAAGACCTGACACCACACCACCAAGATNATCCTCAGAAGCAGGGAAGAAAAAAATGGAGATCGGGATGTCTTAGCTTTTAAAGATATATATTTCTTATTTTATTTTTATATGCTTTTAAAATATAGCAAGTCTGTTAACTCACCTGAATTTTAAATATATACTGAGCATAATAGATAAGATGCATGCTGACCTGCACAAGAAATCTGTCCTGACATGAAATGCACGTACATCACAAGATACTGAGGAAGGGTGTCTTCTTTCTCTATCAGAAAGATAAACTGAATTTTGATTATTTGAANGAACACTACAAGGGATGGTGACTCCACCACCTCCCTGGGCAGGCCATTCCAGTGTCTGATGACCCTTTCTGTGAGGAAGTGCTTCCTGATATCCAACCTAAACCTCCCCTGGCACAGCTTCAGGCCATGGCCTCTCATTCTGTTGTCAGTTGCCTGGGAGAAGAGTCCAGTCCCCACCTGCCTACAGCTACCTTTCTGGTAGGTGTAGAGAGTGATGAGGTCCCCCCTGAGTCTCCTCTTCTTCAGGCAGAGCTGCAAGGAGATGGCTATGGTTCTCATGACTGAGGGCTGATCACAATTTCTAGAAGTCTTGCCANGGGTCCTTTGAGAGTCAGCCTTTCCTAATCACCATATATAACCATATACAGTAACCTTCAATTTTGTGTTGTTTCCAGAAAATTTATTTCTTAGAAATGATAATATCAATAATGGTTTTTATTTGTTACTTTTGACATTATTTCCTTCTTTTTTAAAAAAATCAACATGAAAGTAAGGTCCACACACAAAAATTACGGTTTTCTAGAACCAGAAACCAGAACTTTGCATGTGCCATTTCAGACACAATTTATTTTCTTCTCAGACAAATTGCATCACCTCATAAAAGATTTAAAATGCCATCAGACTCCTGAGCAAGAGGGAAAAAAAAAAAA
>VWZY01006289.1:280464-304178 GCA_013399075.1 Chloroceryle aenea
AAAAAGGAAAAAAAAAAAAACAACCAAAAAAAAAAGTACTATTAGAAGATACTGCTTTAGAACCAGAGGGCAACCAAAAGCCAATATTAAACAGTGTTACTTTAAGGTAAAACTTTTAGTAGTAGGAAAGAAAGCTTAAAAAAATAGGCTAAATAGATTAAAGTATCATATTCCAGCACCTACAAGCTTCAGCCCAAAGAAGCTAATTACTTAAAGACTTGCTTTAGAAACTCAAGATGAAATAAGCTCATGGTCTTGCAACTCCCTTCATTCTTCCATGCCCAAACACTGCTCTGAGGTCCCAGTCAGGTACAGTAACTTTAGACAGAGCAATTGCTGTCTACAAGTCAATGAAAGCAATCTCTTTCACAGACAAAAAATATTTTCATGCTGGTTTTATTTTCATTAAATTATATGTTCTCATAGTATTAACATGTCCTCAGTGGGTCTGAATTGCCATTGGAGCTCAAGGAGATTCTGAGCATCCCCTAACACTTAAGTGAAGCAGGGGTTTTCAGACTTTCAAAGGACCAGTGATGGAAGTATGACCAAAAAATCACGATTCAAGCATTCCCAGTGTCACAACTTGGGGAGACTGTTGACTGTGAGTGTAACAAAAACCTATTTTTTAAAAGTATGCATACACATTTAACAACTATCCAAGGAATACTAAAATGCCTGAGATACTCAAATAAAAGTTTTCATATGCTCTGTGCCCAAAAGGGAACAATGAAAAAATAATGATGAAAAGGAAGTTAAGAAACTACACTTATTAAGTACTGGAATATAAAAGACTATCTGTTTTCATAACCTGGCGTTACCTCATGAAAACCAAAAGTGTAAGCAATTAAAATATACAATAAAAGAACAATAAAAAATATAAATAATCTTTAAATGGTTGGGAAAAAAAAAAAAAGAAAAATGAACCCTGTTTTTCCTTTTAATATTGGTGAAGCATTCCCTGCACAAATTTATGAGCCAAATATCCAAGGAAACTATATAAGGGAAAGACAAAGTAAGCAGATCCTTAACTTAATATTTCTTTAACATGCAGCAATCATCTGTTAAATGTACAACCTCTTTGGGGACCTCAAATGCAGTATCACCAGTAATATGCTATATGTCTATAGTGTTTCTTTCTCAGTGACCTGAAGTATCATGGTTCAGCTGTTGGCTCTCTGTTTCTACTTCCTTCACACATCATGTTTGGTTATAGTACCAAATAAGCAGAGCAGAAACAGTTTCCTTTTATAAATTCAGAAATACTTCTAAAGTTTGGTCCTGCAGATTTCTGTCCCAAAGCTACACAGGACTAGGTAGACATTGCAAGAAGAACATAATGAACCTTCCTTTTCCTCAGCTCAGGCCTGTTTATTTTAAGCCACAATCTCTGGCCTGCTTGCTTCGCAATGGGTGGAAGTTACAATCATCAAAGCAGTTTCAGCAATACCTGCATGAGTATCCAGACCTAATTTCATCATGTAAAGGAAATTATATGTTTTCTTTTATTAACTGCATTTTTTCTACTACAACTAGTTTTATTTGTGCAGTGATTAGGGATGACACCCTATCTTCCCAATCAAAGAGGGGATGTTTCTTTTCACTTCCTGTGCCTACCAGTGATGGGCAAAAATGTGACAGTCACATACCCAGAATTAGAGGCTACACCCATCACTACCATGAATGTCTTTTAGAGAAGCCTTAAATACAGAAGGATGATTTTGGTCTTGTAAACACCTCTGATTAATTCCATGCTCTTTGGTACCATGTAGTTCAGTACCACTCTTCTCCATGTCGTCCCAGTGGCATCTGTGATGCATGAGTGGAAATGGTACTCACTGAGGGTTTTCCAGGTGCAATTGCAGTAGCAAACTTGAATAGAGCTTTCACAGGTCTAAAGGACTGTACAAAGAGAGGGCTTATCTGGCTTCATGGCATTTAAGTGGAAAGAGACTCAGTTTTGAGAGCTTTTGTTGTTGTTGGGGTTGGGGTTTTTTTTGTGGTTTTAAAACTAAGATATGTTTTTCTTAATAGTAAGAAAAAGAACCATTCCTTTTTTTTCTTATGTAGCTGGCCTGGATAAGAAAAATGTGTACTGTTCTCCATGTATTGTGTGGGTCTCGTTTTGTCTGTGACACCTTAACCTTGTTGAGCACCAAAAGCTAAAATGCAATGAAACTCTTAAGAGAAAGTAGGAAAGAAAAGGCAATGTGAGTGCCTCTGAAGAAAAGAGGCTTGCTCTGGGATTGCTCCTCTCAAGCAGACAGCACAGGTGCTTCTTCAGGCCAAGACCTGAGGTCAAGGTGGATTTTACACATTAAAGATGCTGGCTTAGCAAGGAGGAGGGATACACTGCCACTAATAGTGAGAAGAGAGGAGCTTTGGGCACTCAGGCAGTGTAGCAGGGTAGCAGGCTTCCCTCCCAAGCTGGGGCAGAGCCAAACCTACAAGCAGGTCAAGCTAAGCTACAGCTCTTTGTTGTTTAGACCACTTCTTTGGATGCTCCTTTGGCAAATATACCTGACTTTGTTTTGGAGAAGCTGTTTTCTGAGTCACTTGAATTAACTGCTGTCACAACAGAGATAAAGGGTGTGTATGTGCCAAATCCAGTTAGGCCTGTCCAAGTTAACCCTGACAGTAAACAAGTTGATGCCTTGAGATGTAATCTGAAAGTGGAAGCATGCATGATTCCCCTAAGAGGGACGAGGTAGACAGATTAATCTGTTTCCCAAATGGTGCATTAATGGGAGACAAAACCAGGTCACCTTTCTGGATGACCACAACTGCACTAGGGAAAAGAGGAGACCTCTTGCTGTATCCTTTAGGCAGGAGAAAAAAAAAATTGTTTCCTCTTCCTAAGGGGTGGGAAGTGAAGAGAAGGCTATGTCTTCTCCTACCAGCTAGAAAAGGAAGACATGAAGAGGTGTCTCTATTCATCTGTCACTCGGTTATTAAAAAGACAATCCATTATAATTACATCATGGATTATTGACCTAGAAAAGGAGCTTTTGCAGGTGTCAGCAACACAGGGAGAATGAAGAGGAATCAGCATGGTGCAAAACAAAACATTACACAATGGACATGATCAGGTGACACAAGAAGGCAGGAAACTTCTGGTTGGCTCCACAGATACTACCTTTTAGAATTTGCTGGATTTGCCTTGGGGAAAAAAAAAAAAAAAAAAAAAGTCTTCCAAAGATGCATACTAACTAATCCAGAGAGCTGACCACAGCTGTATGCACTAGCACAGGGACAACTCACATTATTTGTTTTTCATCTTATCCCGGTATCTTCCTCTGTCTCATTAGTGAGATATACTTGAGTTTTCCCAGGACCTGAGAGCTCTGTAGAGGATGACTGGACCATAGGAGGCATCTGAAGTATATGCAGATCATTTCTTCCAAACAAGTGCCAAGACCTTTGCAATCTCCATGCAGATCAGTGACATGCATGAATGCCTGACATCTCTCCCAAGGAGGTTGATGCCCTTGCTTCAACATTTTCATTTACAGAAAGGGGACTGGTGGTTTTCAGCTAGCTATGTGTCTGTTAAATTCTGTGAGGGGCTCATAGCTCAGTCTCATTGAAAAGTTAGTCCCCTCATCTGGGACAGAGACTGTGTGAAGCTTTTCAATTAGGCAAAACTATGTTTTTGTAAACTTGGGTGGAAGGGACCAAAGCTACTTTTTTTTTGTGAAGAGAAGTGGGAAGAAAGACATAGGGAAACTAGAGGGAAAGTAAGAAAAGGAAACTAGGGGTGACCATCAAAAAGCCAAGTTTGATGCTCCTGCTGTCACAGAAGGTTTGGAGGGGCTGGTGGACAGTCAGCCCTTTTGGCAGTATTGCTTCCCTAGAATCCCTGATGTTTTGCCTGGACAGTGGCGATGACAGCCTGGGTTTCAGGGATCTGTGCCAGGCACCAGCAGTCTGCAAATGAAGCTGCCTCATTTGCCTTTGACACCCTATTACCCTGGCACCTGCCAGCATGCTCCTTGCTTCCGAGTTTTGTTTGGTTTTTTTGATTTTGGTTTGGTTTGGTTTGGTTTAGTATGGTTTGGTTTGTTTTTTTTGCTTTGATTTTTTGTGGGTTGTTTGGTTGGGGTTTGTTTGTTTGTTTATTGTGGAGTTTTTTGGTTGTTTTAAGGAAAATGTGATTCTCCCATAATAACTAGATTTCAGAAGCTGGGACCTTTAGAAGAAGCTGATAGCATGACATTTACACCAAAGCCTAGTGGGTTGGCAATTTTATTTAGACCACAGACTTTATCCTGTGCAGATGGTTCCTAGTGGGCCCAACAAGAGGTTTGATCCAATCCAGGTTTTGGGAAGAGTTAAAAAGTTTTGTTTGCAAAATGACATTAATTTTAAATGTTGATTGGTGCTGCTAATTGTCACTGAACTGCCATATGTAACTATATCCAAATGTCAGTCTCTAATTGTCCAACCTCATACTTTTGCAAATTTGCTTTGTTTTGCTAGTCGAGCTTTGTCTTTATTTGGCTGAAACTTATTGTGACTGGAACTGTTACTCTGTGGTTGCACAGAAGCCAAAATATGAAGGCTTGATTCCAGCTGGGAACTGTAATTGATATTATTATCTACAATGCAAATAATTATAACTCAGTGTACTTCCTCTTCAGTAGGTTTTTCTTGGCAGGACGATTTGACCCTTATGGTTGAATTATTCATTTTCTCCCCACTTAAAATATATGGTCCATTTCTTTATTCTACTAACATGGCAGTCTATTCAAGAGCTTAGTCAAATATGTCCCAGTTCTTGTACAGTTTGAACCTGTATAAAGCTCTTCTCTTTGTCCTCAGGACCTGCATAAGATCAAAAAATGCCTTTCTGTCAAATTATGTAAACAGATAACAAATGAGATATTAACAAATCAGTTAATTATATGAAAAAAATGCTAATTAGTTATAATTTGCCAGTGAACCTACTGTAATCTGGATGCAAACAAACTTTAAGTATAACACAAACAAGAAATAAACCTACTTGCTAGGTATAAACAAGCTTGAGGTGACAGACTGCAAATTAGGTAAAAAAGAGAAGCACAGACTGGTTACTAACTGGGTACCAGCACTAAGACGATGTACTCACCTACAGGTTCACTAGAGTATTTGCCTCAGCAGTTCTCCACCACATACAGGAGGGTTCAGAAACTGGGTTGCAGACAGCTCCTTCAGGGTGAGCTTCATTCTTCCCAGTACAGGGAGACAGCATTGTCACTTTTGTACAGCAACAGGCTTTGGGAAAACTTTGGGAAGGGAAATACTCTCAAGGAAAATGGCAATTGGAGGAGCTACAACACTTTCTTCTCTAAGCAACACCAGCCTATCAAACCCCATAACATTTGTTGAAAGCTAAACAGGTCTTCTATTAACTGACATTTTCTTGTTGGGTAGTGTCATTGGGTAGTAGCTGGCCTCACCACAGGGAAGGAGGTGACCTCAGTACAGTGTTGGAAATGTCTGTATAATGGACTTTCTGCTTCCAGGGGCTGAGTCTTATCTGTACGAATCTGCATTAATACCTTGTTGATGGGCATTCAGTTGCATTTTATTTCCAGTGAAATTGCGATAAACTTCTATAACTCTCTTAGATTGCTGATAGACTGTGGAAGGAGAAAAAAGGCTCCTGTTCTACTACATGAGGGATATTTTACGGACTCTTTATATTTCCAGTTGCTAAATCATATAGCTAAACCATATGTTTTAGCATATACTATATTACATTATATTACTTTGGTATTTTGATAGCTAAAGCGTATCGCCAACTCTTTAAAGGCAAGACATTACTTTTTTAGTTATAGGGATGTCACATGTTTGAAAATGATTTGTGCTGTCACACTAATGAAAGTAGAAAACACTCGGGAATGGTGTCCTGCAGTCTTGCAACTGAGAGAGCATGTGGAGAGCAGTTCAGTAGATGCCCCTTATGATCAGCCCATGGTGGAGGCTCAGGGGATATTTGTCAGGGAATCCTTGGTCCAATCCTGACTGCAAGCCACTCAGAAAGCCCATTCCCAAATCTTGTGTCTCACAGACTCTGTCTCTATCTTCACACGTCCCAGAATGCCTAGGAGATCAACTATCCCCACTGCTCTTTCTTCAGAACCTCCCAGTATTTCCCAAGCTGAATATCCAGCCTCCCACACCTTTCTCAATGTTAATCCCATACACAGACTGGCCATCTCCAAAACTCTTTGTTCCTCTTAACTCCCTTCTCCAACCCACCCAACTCCAAGAGCACTATGGACCCCATATATCCTGTTTCAGGCTTCCATTCACCTTGCTGCCCTAAAGCAATCCCACTTTTCAGATCTCCAACTTCTACTTCAGTTCTCCTTTTCCTCTGACCTGCTGTCCTTGATCCTGACCCAGAACAACTTCCATCTGCAACCCCTTCTCCGCCCACAACCTAAAAAATTCCTGTTTCTCTCAATCTCTTAGTCTTTCTGTCTGTTTCAAGGCTCCCAGTTGGAGCATCTACAACTACTGTACATGAATGAATTGCTCCTCTTCAATCTATTATATTACCCTTAATGAGCAGCACTTGCCTCCTGCCTCCTATGTGTCTGAGAACAGCCTAGTAATCCCAAACTTGCTTTGCCTGGGTCAGGCTGGCAATAAATTATAAATAAATAGCAGACAGGGACTGAAATATTTATTATTTACCCCAGTGGGTCATAAAAGACAGAAAAGGGTTTGAGAAAAATGGTTACATGGTAGTCACAGGAATGTGGTGATAGTGTCTCGCTTCATCCCACATAATCTGTATGTTGAAGAAAAGTAGGGCCCCCTAAGGTATATGCTTCAGGGAAAGAAAATAGCTGAGGAAAATAGTTTCTGGGTTTATTGTAAACATAGAAGCATAGAAATGTCTGGGTTGGAAGAGACCTCTAGGGGTCATCTAGTCCAACCCCTCTGATGAGACATCCACCACTAGAGCAGGTTGCTCAGAGATCTGTCAAGCCCCACCTTGAATGTCTCCAGGGATGGGTACAGCCCTGTTCAGGTGCACCACAAACTCCCGTGGTGAAGAACTTCCTCCTTATTTCTAATCTAAATCCACTCTTTTCTAATTTAAAACCATTACCCCTCATCCTTTCACTCCAGGCCTTTGTAAACAGACCCTCTCCAGGCTTTTTAAAAGCTCCATTCAGGTACTGGAAGGTGGCTATTAGATCTCCCTGGAGCCTTCTCTTCTCCAGACTGAACAATCCCAGCTCCCTCAGCCTGTCATCACAGGAGAGGTGCTCCAGCCCCCTGATGATCTTCGTGGCCCTTCTCTGGACCCGCTCCATCAGGTCCATGTCCTTCCTGTGCTGAGGTCTCCAGAGCTGGGTGCAGTATTCCAGGTGAGTTCTGACCAGAGCAGAGTAGAGCAATAGAATCACCTCTCTCAATCTGCTGGCCACACCTCTTTTGGTGCAGCCCAGGATGTGACTGGCTTTCTAGGCTGCAAGCACACACTGTTTGGTCATGTCCAACTTCTCATCTACCAGCAGCCCCAAGTCCTTTTTTGCAGGGCTGTGCTCTATTGCCTCTTCCCCAAGCTTGTATTGATAGTAGTATGTACTAGCTTCTGGTATGCTAGTAAGATAGAAGCTACACTCAGTTTTGTTTGGGCAACACTATCTCTGAAAGGAGCAGTGTCCAGGCAAGGGTTTGCTCCTGCATTTCTGTTCTTGTTAAACCAAGATATCCTTCCCCCCCAAAAAAAAAAAAAAATTTCCTCCTGTGATGATCAACAGGGGATAAATGCAAAGCAAGAAAGGGAAAGACTCTGTGGATTTTCCTCCCTGTTTCCAGTCATCAGGGCAGTGCCTTACTTAAGCCCTTTGGTTTTCACAAGGAAAGCCCACAAAATTAATGCCCAAGTTACCTTTTTGTGGCTGACCTTGAGGCTTCGGGATGGTTTTCTTCATTCCTTTTTCTCAATTAACTGACCTGCTCTGCTAAGTGCTGAATGTTTGTGGGCAGTGAAAGTTGAGGTCCCTGACAACAGCAAACCCAGAATGTTTTCCTGAGAGCTTTGCTAAAGCAAAGATGTTGTTGATATTATTTAGCTAGTGGAAAACATCACCATTGCATACTGCAAATTTCTCATGCAGTTAGAGCTTTTACACCTATAACTACGAAGAAAGAGAGGCAATGAGCTTTGCAGAGTGTTTTTAGTGCTACGTGATAAGCCAAACTTATGTACACCCATTTAGGTTTTAAGTCGCATCAGATCATTAAGCCCAGCTATTAGAGTATCTAATACCACTGGTTATGCAATAAAAGGGAATTGTTATTGTTAGAATATTTCTCCTGCAAAGACACCGTCTGGATCTCTTCTTCTGCAGCAGTGTGAGTGTTGATCAGGCCTGCAGCAGCGGCAGAAAGCAACAGGCAAGTCTTTGGCAGTTTGCAGGCAAGATCAAGGTTCAGAAGGTCCTCATGGGATGCATCAGAAAAATGAAGAAAGGTACATTCTCAGTTTCCACATCTAAACTCTGTCACATGATATCCCATAGCTCTCTCACAGACACACCATCATTGCTGTCCATCTTTAGATAGTTAATCTTTTAAAGTTAATCTTCTGTAACTAATTATTTCTATGAATAATGAGGTGATTGCATTACTGAAAAATACCAAGGCACCTGGAATTGGCAGAACATTTTGGTGCAGATTTTTATACTTTACTAGGGCCTGTTGGACAGGAGGAAACTGTCCAAAGACAAAGCATCTTAGACAACACATATACCCATTAGAAATGTTATGCTCCATTAAAATCTCATTACATCTTATTCTTGAATAAATGTTTTGAGAGTGGGGAAAACACATTAGAAGTTTAGGGTTAGTTTGAGATACCACAATACTAACAGACACAGAGACTGAACAATGCCTTTGTCTACAAGTGTCATGCTTCCCTCAAAATATTCTCACTTAGACTGCATTTGAGCACCATTAGATCATAAAGATTTCATATCCTTTATGTACACAGAAATCTGCATTAACAACCTAAAAGCACATTTCAGACCAGTTGTACACTAAGTAAGAATGCACAAGGGAAGCACTTCAGTGAAACTAAGAAATAGTTTGGGGTGAGAACAGCCTGACTCTCAGGAATGAAAGCCAGAAATGAGAAGCATTTTCTCTTACAAGGGTTTTAGCAGGAAAGGCAGAAGCAAAGACCATTCTTCCTCTAGGAATCATTTTAGCTCTAGTCTTTCAACCTTGACCACAGAAGAAAGGCAAATGAGAGAAAAAACAAGCCAATCTATTTTTCCACTCGTAAATGACTTACTCATTAATGTTACAGTGGAAATATCTGAGATTGTTTTCAAAGCTCCAGTGCTACAGATTAGAGTTATTAAAAAAAAAACCAAAAACAAAACCAGGTTCCGTTTTCTAAAAGAAGTGCAGTTTTGTGGCATTTGGCAAACATTTTCAAAATTAGATGCCTCATGGTAAGTAGTTAATATCAGGAGCCTGTTTTCTTAGAGCTGTTGATTGTCACACAAGTCTCACCTATGTTTGTAGTTTGCTGTGCCTTTTGCCAATCACACTGCTTACCTGTGTACATAAACATGGAGTAGGGGTCTCTGACCCAAAGTACGTGAGTCTGAAGGGGTTTTTCTCATGACTTCAGGCCTGAAAAATCCAAGGATGGGAACCAGGTATACCTCTCCCCTCCACAGCTATACCTTTCCCATCCACAGCTATGTTCATTCTCTGACCTTGCTAGTTTGCTCCCCAACCTCATTGAAAATGGACCTGAAGTTTTACAGTTAGTGAAAGGTAAAGAAGCTGCCACAAACCTACCAAGGGCTCCAGATATCCAAAACACAGGCCATGTGACTGTTGGAATATTCAGAGCTGCTTTGCAAAAGCAAAAAGTAATAGAATGTAATTAACAATGGAAGGTATTAGCTACCACTCTCAGACTTTGAAAGTAGCTGACCCCTCAAGCTCCTGAACACCATCACCCATTTAAATGGGTACAGAAATGTTTCCTTTACAGCTACTGTATAAGAACTCCAGGCTTTCAAGGTATGCATGCAACAACTGTGATCTCCTGCATCCATAGTATCACGTGTTATAGACTGTTTGTGCAACTGCTCACAAAGTGTTCATTCTGTTCAAAGCTTTTCCTTTATGAATGATTTCTGTTTTTCTTGAGCATTCATAGCATACATATTTATGATAACATGTATCTCTTTATGCATCTTTTCAGACTCTTGACCTATTGCACTTTGTTCTCTTTAACATCAATAATCAACATTACTTCAGGTTGTTTTCCTCTTCCCTTTCATATGCTCTTTACAGCCTATCTTACCAAGGAAGCCAGTGTCTCCTAGGGAACACAGCCAGTCCATGCAGACAGGGTTTAGGGGGATCACTCTGCATGAGCGGCTGCTGCTCGTAGTTTCATACTGTAATGATAATTAACACACGGCTTCTTGTCTCTTGAAACAAGCACAGCAATGCCTTCGGGCAGTATGATCTACTAGCACCTACGTTAACTCTGTCCTTATACAGAAAAGCAGGGCTTGGATGCTCTGAAATATCTGTTGGAAAATACTCTTGGGACTTTATGTCACAGAAGATGTCACTAAGTTATTATGAATTAAAATGACAGAGACTTAGAAAACATGCATTAAGTTTATTTCTCAGTTAAATAAATATTTCCTTAACTGACCATCTAAAAAATGCAGTCATAAAAAAGCTATCCCATACTTTCCCCTCGGGATTCCAATCTTTTTCAACACTGAATTCCTACAAGATGATATTAAGACTTCCATAACTGTTTAGGACTTGTGTGAAGCACTGTGTCTTATTAATGTACATGAGATTTTTTTTTTGTGAAGAAAAGGATCCAACTGAGGAAAGTTCAGTGCTCTTACAGTGGCATAAGAGACTAGCTCAAAACTAAGAAACACTTTGAAAAGATAAAATTATGCAAGTACAAAGCACTCTGTAAACATCTTTTAATCCTCAGATGTTCCCGTGCCAGTTTCCCCTCCCTGCTTTATAAACCAGGCTGTCTAAGGCCACACAACAAGACAATCGCTGAGCCGAGATAGACTTCTAATGCTTGAATTCCAGTTCTGAAGCCCCAGTGTTGCTCTCCTTTTTTATACTTCACCTTTCATTTCACACAGTGACTACTACTCTCCTTTTCTTGAAGAATATAGAAAAAAAAAATTAAAACCTATCCAAAAGCTATTGAAGCCTTTTGATACCTGTGCCTTGCAAGTCCAGTCCTGGACTGCTAAGGAGCTTTGCAGAAGCCAGAGCTTTACAGTTTTGCAGTCTCTGTAGTTCAAAGTAACTTTAATCCCAGCAGACATCAGATGTTGATTTCTATTTCCGTATCCCATACAGGCAACTGAATTAATACAAATTCTATCCTCTTAGCAACAATTTTATTTTGTCCATAAACTTGCTGGGAGACAAGCAATGGTAGAAAGATCAGACTCCCAAGAACACAAGTAAGCGGTAAAACTAAGAAAACTGCCAGAGGGGCAACAACAGCACTTCCCTAGTTGGAGAGATGTCTAGGTTCACAGTCATGCTGTTATCTCCAAAGTTACAAAGAAGTAACTTGATTGTTTGTGTTCCTTCATCATAGCAACAGCTTCCTTTTCTCCCAGCCTGGCAATGGCAACTCGCATCCTCCCTGTCTGTAAAACACATCCCTGTCTCTAGCATTCTGCTGGTGAAGAATTCTGCTTTCCTGATTGATTGCCAGCTAAGACTACCCAGATACAACTAAGGGTGATTGAAGCTTTTGGATAAACAGCCTTAGGTTCGTGAATACTTGAATCTGAGCCAGACTTCTGCAGTAGCATTGCTCACTAGAACTAGCTATCATCTCTAAATCCCAAACAGTATTTGAATTAAGTTCTCTTGAAAGAACGTCAGCGTTGAGATAGAACATCATTCCAAATAGTGGTGAACAATCTCCAACTTTGAGCCTTGGGTAACAGAAAATGAAGTTGCACATTTCTTGTTTGTATTTATAATATAGACCTTTGGTTTAATATATTTTCTTTTTACTCAATATATGTCCTACTCCATGTATCAATGGCACATATTTTGATAAATGAAAGGCATTAACATGCTGCCTTTTGATGAAGTATCTGGTTGTTTTACTAAATCATCTCTCTAATTTCAGTTTAACATGTATATCAAAGACGCCTTTAATTCTAACCACAGAAGCACAGAGATAAAGAGAAAGATTTCTTTTGTTACACTTGTAGGGCATCACAAGCTCTATCAAGTCCCTAGAATATTTACTGCATTTCCTTCTTCCATTGTTCTTTTCCCCTTTTCCCTCAAAGTCTCCAGCTAAATAAAATGCACTTATTGTACACCCCAGCCAAAGGAAATATGTTTGCATTCCTTCTGTGGTGCCAAGCTAGAAAAAACTTTTCAGAACATGCCTTTTCCATAGATACAAGTAGGACATATTTTCTAGAGGAAACTATTTTGCAGGGCACAGAACCCACTGTGCTTGGTGTGATCATTGTCGTACAAGCACAACATGAGAAAACCATACAGAACTTGGGAAAGGAGAATGGTAAACACAGGAGGTTGGAAGTGGTCATTCAGCCAGAGCTGAGCTTGTCCAGAGCTTTCTGAAAGCCTTACAAGTGGAAGGCAGTGCAAGTCAAGACCAAGTACACTGACAGGAGCTTCTTAGATGGTGCTTGCATTAGACAGGGAGTTTAATCTGTATTTCAAAACAGGCTGTTCAGAGCTGTGAGTTTCAAAGGCCATCAAGACTGCCTGTCAAAAGTCAGCAGAATGAAGACTCAGTGTTAGCATCAGAGTGGTAGGATCTTCTGTCATCCTCCTTAAGATTTTGTAATCTAACTTGAAAAATTCACCATATTTGTGGCACTGTACTGTGGCAGTTCACTGAGTGGGGTGTGAGAATGGTGTCTATGAGTCTGCTCAACTCTCAACAGATTGTGAGGCTTTTCAAAAATACTTTGTGCTTCTTCTCTCCTTTCTTCCATTTGCCTGTGAGTAAACTACTTGAAGATTAGTAATTGCAGGACACATTTATCTGAAAGTGAGACTGAGGTTTTCAAAGATACTGTGGTGATGCTCCCTACAGGTGCACAAACCAAAATTACCCATGTGTACCTATCTCATATGGGAAAATGATGCACCTACATCACTGCTATAGTTTTATCAGCTCCTGAAGCTAGAGCAAAAGCAAGTCTTTTGGACAGCACGAGATTTTAATTTTGTTTGTATTTTTGGGTTCTTTTGTTTGTTTGTTTTTTGAAAGTAATGTATTTATTCTCAAATGACATTGTTTATTATGTACTGGAGATATACTTCAAATGAGAAACTCTTCAAGAGTGGCATGTGAGGAGAGTCACTTCCACTGTTTATGCTGAAGGAGCACTGGCAACCAAAGCCTGTTTAGTAAAAAATTAAACCTTCACACAGTTTGAGATATCTTCTCTTTTGCTGGTGAATGACTGATAAAAACAAAGGAAGTGACTCACTGTCGGTGAAACTAAATGGAGGTTTCATCTGTATGTTAATATTTTGTTCAGCTAGGAGAAGTGTTCAGCTATGTATTGTACAGGAAAGGTTGTTTCCTAACAAAGAAGTTGACCTTTTGCATTTGGAATGTCCTAACCATCCAAACAGATACCACCTACATGCAGAATAAGCAATTGAGATCCATTGCTGAAAATTTTATTTGATTCTATCAGTCTACTGAAGAAGTTTGTTCTAAATTATATTTCTGAAGTTGAAAGAAAATATCATAAAATTACAGCAGTTTTGGTGCCTGCACTGTGCATAAGTACAATTCTTCAAAAAGATCATACCCAAACCCTGTAGAACACAGAAATGTTAAACATTTTCTCAGGTGACTATGATAACTTTAAAAATGTCATCAGCAAATCTTCAGCACTCCTTCCAACAGGTATATCTCAGGCTATGTCAAAATAATTCAAACTCTTCTTAAAATAAAAGAGGATGTAACACTTGAATTTCATCTCAACTTTAACACAGTCTTTTACTGCACTTGCTAAAAGTCCAGATTTGCACTGAAGTCAGCAGGAATGCAAGGTGTCATGAGCATATTCAGCAGTGCAGCACAGGCACCCAAGCTGTGTGAAAGGCACTGGTAGCCAAAACAAGCCTTAAGACACACATTTGGCAAAACACCTGAAACACTCAGGTGTCCAGAGCCCTGCCTCCCCAGAGAAACTATGTCAATGTTCTACTAGCTCATACGAAGGCCACCTTGGAACCATGCATGAAAGAACTTCCATCAGTTTTTTGGGAAGCAGTATTCACCACCATTCACCATGGGGTTTTAAAGAGGCAGAAAGCAATTAACATTAGAAAGTGATTAATCTTAGCATAAGCATACTCAGAGGCTGGATGTATCCATCTGCATGCAGGCTGGCAACAGCTGCTCCCACAGCCTGGTCTGTCAGAGCATGCAGAGGAGCTTGCTCAAATCAGGAGTGTACAGTGAAGTGCTTTTTCTTTGCTATTTCTCCACATGAAGAAAGAAATGTATCGGACCTTGCAAGAGGAGGGATGCCAAACAGCTTGCACTCTCAGCCTCCATGAGTAGGGTACTTTAAAACAGCCTGAGCTGTAACAAAGAAAGGAATTAATTTAACATCCCATGGTTAACTCCTGGAAAGACTTCTGCTGGCTCACATCCATCTCTCAATCAATGCAGATTACTGACCATGAGCAGGAGGACTTTTGTTGTTCTTCTTCTGTAAAATTTATTCTTTAAGTCACCATCCTGAAAATCATGTGTATCAGGATGTAAGAAGTATTCTGGGTACCTTTTCAGGGTCTCAGTTATTGTGCCCTCTTTCTGATTAAATCACATTTGATTTTGTATTTGGTTTCTAAATGGATTAATTTAAATGAATAAGAGTCATATCCTTCCAAGTACTTCAACAAGCTCCATTAACTTCGGTCTCAATGGTGTTTTCATCTATTATAGGTGAGAGTGAGTTTCATTCCTTTTCTCCAGTAAGAGCCATCCAATTCTTCAACAATATGTCAGAAAACTCACACTCTAGACATGTTATTTGCCCTCGCATATTTGACTAACATAGTAATATTATTCATGTAAATAAGTTACATTTTCAAATACATTGTATAAAAATTCCAATGAGACCAAGTTACTAAGTTTTCCAAATGAACTTTCCCCTTTGTTGAAGCTATAAAACCTTCTTATGTTTTTAGGCATTTAAAATTAAAAAGGTCATCTTCTCCTCTAACTCCTTGCCTCTCTGCAGATAAAGACTACTGGAACATACTTGTACACTGGGTGCATGTTCGCTATGAGGAGAAGTGTTGTAGAAGTTCCTAACTTTTCTCTCAAAAAAGGTGTTGAAGGCCCAGCAGAGGCACCCAGAGCAGCTGTACTATCTCCATGCAGAAGGTGTCCAAGACTTGGCTGGAAGTGGCCTCAGCTGATGTGCTATAATGGCATGACCTACTCTTTGCATGAGAGGTTGAACCAGGGAGTGTCAAAAATCCCTTTCAAGTCTTTAAGATTTGGTGGTTTTGCAGTATTAATTTCAGCTGTCCCTGAGGTATGCCCTTTATTGCTATCACAGGTGCCCATCACAATGAGAGCCTTGTGCATATAATAATGCTTAAAGATGGGGGAAGATTGATTCTTACAGTCTAAAGACAGCAAGATAAGATATGACACTGAATGAGCTCCTCCCTTCTATCCAACTTCTGCTTTTAAAATGGATTTGTTTCCCTGAAGAATTAAAAATCTGGAAGTGAGATGTAGACAATTGACCCTAACCTCCTTCTGTCCTAAGCAAGTTTCTGAGAGGACAAATGGTGAAATGTTTTCTTACTTGTGAATTTATTCTCATTATTTTCCCTAAGTAGTGCTCCTGCATGTACCTTCAATGCCTCCTCTTCTCCTTTCAGGTGAATGTCCCAAGTATTCTAGATTATTATGTCACAGAAAATAAGGCAGCAAATCATGTTTCGGACAAGTGAGCAGGAGCACTCTTGTCTTCAAATGTTTTCCTGTCCTTGCTCAGAAAAGATGTGGTTGAGCAGACCCATGTTGAGCACCCCCAGGCACTGCAAACAGACTCATCTGCTCTCAGACAAGAAGGATCATCTGTTTTAAACAGCACTTAACATTTGTTAATGCTCCTCTGCATTTTCATTTTATTTTTAATCAAGCTGCTTTCAAAAGACTCTTTTTACTTTCTTTGTCCATCATATTAAACAAAGTTCTTCACATGAGCAAACTGTCTTTACAGAGACAGTTTTTTAAATGGGTAAATCCAAATTAAGCATTTAATTCACAGTGAGAGATTGAATCAAATAACCCTGTTTTCCAAAACGCTTGCAGAAGCTTAACCCATATAGGACAAAAGACATTAACAGAACAGAGCTTTTTATTTAAGTGCTCCGTATTCATAATTTGGGCTCTTAAGTTTAGATTTTTATTTTTCCTTAAATTAAAAAAAATGAATCTGAAATGCCAAGAGGTGTTGCACACTGGCTAATGGAAAGTAGTCCTGCTGTACCATACTACAACACACTTTAGCAATCTCATGTTTTTTCTTTGTTAAAACCTATCTATAGTTAGATCTAAAATACCAATATTAATCCCCAAAGCTCTTTGTAGGTATTTAAAAAATAAAACAGATCATTATCTTGTATTAGTATGAGCCCAGTTTTGCTGCCCACAGAAGTTCTGGGTTGCGTAAAAAGCTGCTGCCCTCATGAACACTACACGTGCAGCTGACCTAGTGCAGAGCTGCAGGGTTTAGAAACAGTGAGCCCTGCGTGTGCTCCGGCCACTCCATTGTCTTGCCACCTGGCAGTCAAGTAATTTTAAGCCCCCTCTTTTATTCCTTTTTCTCTAGGAGGAATCCTTACCTCTAGATTTGTCCACTGGGAAGAAGCTACACTGATTGCAGTACAATTCTGAAATGGGGTGTTTCATTCACCTCCAACTCTTAAATTGAGTTCTCTGCCAATATCAAAAGTATCTGCCTGATGCGAATCCCTTTCCTTGAGGAGCACAATTTCACTTTGCCAAATGTCATTTAAAAGTGTTGGGAGACCTTGAAGGGGCAGCAGCCTAATTCAGCAAAGCACCTAAGCACAGTCCCAGGAGCCGTATCAGGTTTCTGGAGCACATGCCGTGATGCATACCTGCCCCACAACACACCCGGCAGCTGCAGGCCAACGGCAGAACTAGCAGATGTGTTTTACATGGTAACACAATTGCTTCCATTCATATCCCAGTAAGTGAGCTCAGAGTCATGCTCAGAAGTGATTTAAGATTTGACTCCAGCCCTTTCCAACACAGTCAGCAGCAGGTATGGAAACATCTTCCCTCTCAACGAGTCTCTGGGGGTGGCAGCCCCCAGCAGAGGGGACAGCAGACAGAAAGATGCAACAGTCATCCGAGCAAGGTTCTTGACTCCTACCAGAGGCCATTGGCGATGATGTTAACTGTTGACATTACTGAAACAGGTCTCCTGCCAAGGGTAAATGTCTTGATTGATGAATTGTATCAAGAGTGAAACAGGCACCCTGAGGAACAAAATACTAAAAATCAACATAAGCAACTAATTTACTCTTTTTAGAGGAGATGAAAAAAACCCACCATGACTTATTAAATTTAGAAGTGAATTTGAATTCAAACCTCACATCACAGGAATGGATCTCAATGAGGACATGAAGTCCATCCACAGAGGTGTAGCATTTGATAAACCCATATACACAGTCATGTCTGGTTATTGCTTCAGTCTGGGATCTGTCTCTGCAGTTAAAATAGCACCTTGAACTGTTTTCTATCTGGAAATTGCTTTGGATTAAAAATATTTGAAAAGTTAAAAATGCAGTCAGGGGACTAATAATAAAAAAGCATAAGCAAAATGGAAGGAATAAAGTTTTCCTTCTCTGATATGAAGAAAGGCATTCAGAGGTATTTTTTCTCATTCAAGAAGGAGGAGGAAGATTAGCAGTAAAGAAGGATGCTGATAGCAAGTTTAGTACAGACCAGTGCCACAGCATGTTGCTGTCCTCCTCATCCTCCTCCCTCTATCCTGACTCAACAAGGGCAGCTGCTAATCCTTCCATTTTTAGCACAATGCAAACCTTTCTCTGTTCACTAATCCATCACCACATCAGCACCATCAGCTGATATGTGGCCCCTTTCTCCTACAACTGCAAGCCCTAGTAGTCTCTGCCAGCATGCCTGATCCTGTATATGTCTCCTGCCCAAAATCCAGCACCGTGAAAGGTTTGTGGGTCAACAAAATACTGCCCCTTGAATCGTGCCTCAGGAGAATTTAAGCACCCTGAGTTTTAGTTTGTTTTGTTTAAAAGTCACTTTAGTGGAATAGAGCTCAGATTTATAGGACAAAGGGGCTGAAAAAAAACCCTACTAACACTGTCATTAATCTCACTGTAGTGGTGGAAAGAAATTCTGTTTGTATTCCTAGGGAGGGTCCTTGGTTTATGATCCAGAAAAGGCTGAATGCTACAAAGCTTTCTGAACTTGTGCCAGATTCAACAGAGACCCACAGCAGTGGAAAACAAAGTCATTTTATTCTACAATTAATAAACTTCAACTACAAATTGTAGGGATATACCCTACAATTTAATCCACAGCTTTGGCACTTAGGTTCCATATGAATTTGAGTCCATATTGTTACAGTAACATGCAAAGCATGAAAAGCCATACAGTTCAGCAAAAATAATCCTTCTTTGGTTTCAATTCATCATAAGCCTCATTTGCACCATTTTTATAATGCAGGTGGCTGAACACTGATAGAAAGATCCTAAGGGCAGCGAAGCGGAGAGTGCTCAGCAAGCTTGAAAACCTCAACTTCAGAAGAGCTAACTTTGGCCTCTTCAGGAACCTCCTTGGTAGTGTACCATGGGACAAAGCCCTGGATGGATTGGGAGTCCATGAAAGCTGGATGTCTTTCAAGGATCATCTCTTCCAATCTCAAAGGCTCTGCATCCCTAAAAAGAAGAAATCAGGCAAAAATGCCAGGAGGTGTATATGGATGAACAAGGGACTCCTGGCCAAAATCAAACACAAAAAGGGAATCCACAAAGGGAGGAAGCAAGGACATGTAACCTGGGATGATTACCAGGAGATTGTTCATGAAACCAGAAACCAGGTTAGAAAATCTAAAGCCCCGATGGAATCAAATCTGGCCAGGGACATTAAAAATAAGAGAAAAGGGTTCTACTGTTATGTCAGAGAAAAAAAAAAAAGAAAACCAAGAGAGAATGTGGGGCCTCTCCAGAGGGATAGAGGTGGCCCAGTTACTGAGGATATGGAGAAGGCTGAAATACTCAACAACTTTTTTTACTTCAGTCTTCATTGGTAACCACTTGAACCACACCACACAAGTCACAGAAGGCATTGGCAGGGTCTGGGAGAGTGATGAACCACCCAGAATAGGAGCAGATCACATCTGGGAAAACCTAGAGAAACTAAAGGTGCACAAGTCCATGGGACCTGGTGACATGTGTCCACAGGTCCTGAAGGAACCGGCGGATAAAGTTTCTAGGCCACTAGGCATCAAATTTGAGAAGTCATGGCAGTTTGGTGAAGTTCCCACAGACTGGAAATGGGGAAACATAACCCTCATTTTCAAAAAGGGAAGCAAGGAAAACTACAGACCAGTCAGCCTCAATGCTGTGCCAGGTAAAATCATGGAGCAGATCCTCCTGGTATCTGTACTAAGGCACATAAAATATAATAAGGTGATAGGTGACAGCCAACATGTCTTCACTAATTTGGTGACCTTCTACAACAGTTACATCTCTGGTTGATGTGGGAAGAGCAACTGATGTTTTCTACCTGGACTTGTGCAAGACATTTGACACTGTTCCACATGACATCCTTGTCTTTAAGATGGAGAGACATAGACTTGATGGGTGGACCACCCAGTGGATAAGTAACTGGCTAGAAGATGACACTCAAAGAGTTGTGATCAACGGCTTGATGTCCAGGTGGAGACCTGTAACAAATAGAGTTCCTCAGGAGTCTGTTCTGAGTCCAGTGCCATTCAACATATTTGTCAGTGACATGGACAATGGCATCGAGTGTACCCTCAGCAAGTCTGCCAATGACACCAAGATGTGTGCTGCAGTGGACTCACTTGAGGGAAGGGATGCCACCCAGAGGGACCTTGACAGACTTGAGAAATGGGCCAGTGCAAACTACATGAGGTTCAACGAGTCAAAGTGCAAGGTCCTGCATCTGGGTCAGGACAATCCCAGACACAATTACAGAATGGGCACAGAGTAGGTTGAGAGTAGTCCTGAAGAGAAGGACTTGGGGGTGTTGATTGACAAGAAGCTCAAAATGAGCTGACAATGCACTCATACAGCTCAGCAGGACAACTGTATCCTAGGATGCATCAAGAGGAGTGTGGCCAGCAGATTAAAAGAGGTGATTCTCCCCCTTTACTCTGCACTCATAAGACCTCTCCTCAAATACTGCAACCAGTTCTGGTGTCACCACCATAAGGGGGACATAGATCTGTTGGAACGAGTCCAGNATAAAATGATTCTATAAATTATACAAGGAAAGCCACCTTAATGAAATCAAGGAAGGTACACTTAAGACAAGCTGCATCTAACGTTATAATATAAAAAGAACAGATCCCCTACTAGTTTTAAAAACAAAACAAACCAAANAACAAATAGAGTTCCTCAGGAGTCTGTTCTGAGTCCAGTGCCATTCAACATATTTGTCAGTGACATGGACAATGGCATCGAGTGCACCCTCAGCAGGCTTGCTGACAACACCAAGCTGTGTGGTGTGGTGGACTCAAGAGAGAAAGTATCTACAGGCTGAAANATTGGATCTTAGGAAAAAGCTCTTCAGTATGAGGGTGGTGATACCCTGGAATAGATTGCCCAGAGAAGGTGTGGGTGCCCCCTCCCTAGAGGTGTTCAGGACCAGGTTGGATGAGGCCTTGAGCAACGTGGTCTAGTTGAGGGGTGTCCCTGTCCATGGCAGGGAGGTTGGATTAGATGATCTCTGAGGTCCCTTCCAACCTAAGCCATTTTGTGATTCTATAAAATGATTCTATAAATTATACAAGGAAAGCCACCTTAATGAAATCAAGGAAGGTACACTTAAGACAAGCTGCATCTAACGTTATAATATAAAAAGAACAGATCCCCTACTAGTTTTAAAAACAAAACAAACCAAAAATTGTCAACACCACTCTGCATACGGTGTAAGGACATTTATATCCAAGGCTTCATATCCATTTGTTTGGTGCTGAGAAATTGTGGGACACATTGAACCAGCTGTTATACAATACATAGTGTAAAACGCAGCCTGCAATTCACTCACACAACAGTTTAAAAGCATTTGAATCTTGAAATCCTGTGTGATATCAATAACATGTAAGAGGTATTTAACCTTTACAAAGAATGAAATATATATTTTAAATTAAGTTTACTTCTGTTCAAGAATAATACCCTCTGTCCTACATCAAGAAAATACTTTTCCTACTCCACCCATCAGATTTTTCCTCAAAAAGAAGGTGAGCAGCTCTCCGGGAAGAAAAATGTCTTCTCTTACACTTGCAAACAGCTTGCTCAGGAGCAGCAGGACTAGTGCTGCTGCTGCACACATGCAAGGACACAGGCTGTAGACACATTGCTGAACATGTACAAGGTAGTGCAAAGCAATTGGAAGCTGCTTCTGCATCTTCTGCAACCCCTAGAGGAGATAGTCTCACAAGTGAGACTTGATGTTTGCTGCTGATGAGGATGTATCAACTGGGAAGGATTACTCAGCTTCAGGGACAGCATACTGCATAATCCTGCAAGTTGCTTCGCACCATGGTGCACACAAAAGTGGTTTTATTATTATTTCAAAACAAAACACCAAGAAAGTGTTCAGAAGTGTCTGAGAGTTTAATTATATCAGCTCTGGGGTGGGACACAGTAGTCAGGAACAAAACAGTGTTAGGAGGCAAGTTAATATTGGAATTGGCTTCTGTATGAGGTCAGAGTTGCTACAAACCTCACCCATCCATGAAGCAGAATCAGATTTACTACATTAGTTCAGCTTTATCCAGTAAGACAAAAAAAAGAGTACAGAGGATGTAGACATAAAAAAATTCTGTCTCTTGCTTTGAAAGAAACAGGAAACAAAAATTACATTATCCAAGGAACTTCCTACAGCATGATTTTGCAAGGCAGCCAGATTCAGCTATCAGCAGTACAGAGCACTACCCCATTACCTTCGAACAAAAAAACCTCTTATCACAATTTCACCTTCACAGTCCAGCTTGCTGTGCTATCAACTGGAAAATAAGAAATAACTCATTGAGAAGGTTCCATAAAAACTCCTGACAATAATGTAGAGGGTGATGTAATGCAGCAGGTATTTGCAAATGTGGAATTACACCAACGAGCACAGTAATATCTACCGAGGAGTTTGCACTGTAGAGTTTGCCCCAATATCCTCAGGCTATACAGAAACTGCACACTGCAGGATTTTACCTCTTTATCACCTCAGACTGCACGTATGACAGAAAATACCATGCTCCCCCCAAGCTTTCAGAGTGAGGCGGTTTCCCCATGGAGGAGGAGAGAGGATACCCACCAGGCCTTGCCATGTCACTTCAGGAAGGTGTCCAAGCACATGCACCCAGCCTCAGAAGTTCAGGAGCAGTCACAAAACTCACAGGCTGAGGATCAGTGTGTATTACAAGCTTGTTCAAATAATCTTGCATGGAGTCTAGTAGCCATGGGCCAAAGGGAGGGAATTTCTCAGCGACCCTGTGGAAGGACATCCACCCCTGGTACAGAAAAGTGACCCCAGTAGTATATTTGCGATTCAGGGAAAGTGAAGGAAGCCTTGGACGGAGATATGTGCTAAATACAAAATGGCTTTCTCAAGTGTCCTTTAAAAATTAATTAAAAAAAAAAAAAAAAAGTTGCATGGCTCTTTTTAAAAAGGAGGGGAGTGGGGAGGGAGGGGAGGGTTGGAAATCAGCCTTCTGTTGCTTTTATAGCACATCCACCCAGTAACATGAGAAGCTTTGCCCACTGGTGTAGGGCTGCACCTACCTGTCCACTCTGCATCTGAAAAGCCTCCTGCCTACTGGCAAAAGCACAGCAATGGAGGCATTTCCCAAAAAAACAAAGGCAAGAAAAGTCTGCCTCTTCTAGCCAACAAAGAGATTAAATACCCATGGGTTTAGGATTTACAATTGATCAGCATTTTTTAAAGGAACCAGAAGTGTTTCATGTTTGAGCTTCTTTTAATTAAGAACTGAAAGCAAGATTAAAAGTGAAATTAATTTCAGTGATACAGAAGAATTGAGTCTGGGCTGTGATACAAATATATGAACAAGGTGATTCCTAACAATATACTATTCCATGTTTCCTTTCTGGAAAAATCTTTACTTTCTTTTTTAAAATCAGTTCTGGTAGAAACATATTGTCTTGGTAAGTAACATTTGTAACTTTTCTCTTTGCCCAACTCCCTTCCCACCCAGATATGTGCTTATAAAGCAAAAGTGATTACAACAAATTCAGTGTCCAGACACTTGAGATGTTACAGTGAGTACAGACCACCCACTGACTTAATCTGCTTTGTTTTTCCTAGTCTCAAATTTTTATAGATTTTCCACTGCCCTTGACAATGAAGAACATAAGCTTTTCCT
>VWZY01006289.1:304222-316825 GCA_013399075.1 Chloroceryle aenea
ATACAGGGGCAGGTCAAGGAGAATTTGTTAAATGCCAGAAAATCCAAGATGTCATGCACCACATGTTGCCTTTCCTTTCTATCAGTGTAACACTGGTCTGAGCATCCTCCTTTCTCTTCTGCTCACACTGTAACTTAAAGTTCCAAACTGGATTCTCTCTTAGCTTGCCCTCACAAGACTTCTAGACACTTCCTACTGTAGCCTGTCATTTTCATATGGCGGTTACCTCTATTAAAAGTAAACTACAGACATAAACCAGAATTGAAATTGGCCCAGAAACACAGCGACTTTGTCATGGTTGGATGGGTCAATGTTTTTACAGAGCTGTCTCCCCAGGGTCTACAAATCCTCTAGAATTTCCTGATTTGGCACAACAGCTTGCATAGCGTGGTTTGGCTTGGGTGTTATCACACCGGGCTGTGTTCTTGGAGGGGTAGGCAAGTGGGAGCATACTGCTGACAGGAATAACAGAAAAAGAAACAGTTTAAACTGTATTTTGTTGGACAATGAAACAAAAACTCTAGGTAAACTGCCTCTGAGTCTCTGCAGAGTTAACATACTGGTTTTGCTGTTCACTTCCAAAGGTCACCTTCTTCCCACTGAGGAGCCTTCTGCCACGTATCTGTCCAGTCTAGCTATTTTTGCCAAATACTTTTTGTTAGATTAGGTTAATTATTAACCCAAATCACAAAAACAACCCCATGACAAAATTCTTTTATTTTAATTGCAAACTGGATACTTTACTGACAAATGCCAAACAACCTCATTCTACCATAAATATTGTTCACATGTTACATTTACACAGCACTATTTCAGAAAAACACACACCTATTTCAGAAAAAACACCCTATTTTAAGAAAGGCAGGCATAAACACAAACTGAAATATGTCCAGAACCACAGAATAGGCCCCTTATAAACAGAGCCGTGTAAGTTTTACTGACTGCAGACAGTCAAGGGCTTTAATTTTCTGCTTCACTTCAGAGGCTTCACTGGCACATGTTATATTACCAGTAGATAAACTTCTACCTCAGAGTAAAAGCCCAGTCCCATAGCTGAAACCTGACAACTACCACTCTAGATATCCAGTAAATATAGTTATTCAGCCTTATTTTAACTGTATGGAGATCTTTACATAATAATCTGTCTGTAAAGGTACAGTGAATTTCAGTCTCAAACCAATTGCTTAATTTTCCTCCCTTGACTTAATACTGTATTGCCTACTGCAATTTTGAAGCTTCCACCATAAAATTATTGATTTCTCATAGGGAAATGCAATATAAACATGTGAGAAAAAAAAGAAAAATTACCCAAATTTAAAAAAAAAAAACCAACCCAAACCAAAAAAACATCAACACAGAGAGTATCTCCTCAGTATGGAATTACAGAAGCAGGAATTCTGAATATTGCATTATTGGGACCAGTTGTTACAGTAACTAGGTTTAAGAATCAGAGCTGCATGAGCAATTTTTACTTCTGCACTAACACTGAATTTGAGGATTTTCAAGAGTTTGGGGGGGTTTGATGGTTCATTTGTTTGTTTCTTTTCCCCAGTAAAAAGTTTCTCATTATTTGTCCTGATGTGTTCCCCAGAAATTTAACGTAGGCAGCTTTTAGCTCAGCCACTGTCAACAGAAGCAGATAGAGATGAATCTGGTGGCAAGTTTCTGTAAAACACCAGCAGTCAGGACACACTCTCAAGATCTGTTGTGCATGCACCAAAGCTCACTCTGGTCACATAGGGCCTGTTCTCAAGGCAACAGTGGCTGCATTGGGAAAATAATTTAAAGACCCTTGAGGCTAGACACGGAATTGTAATTTCACAACACAAGAGGACTGGATATCCTGGACTCTGGCAAGATGCTTTCTCATTGTAGGTAATAGCTCACTTAACATCACTAAGGTATTACCAAACTGTAAAAAGTCCAGCTAATCAGAAAGTTTAAATTAGCTGTCTTGCATCTCCTGGGAAAAGAGTCTGCACCCCTGCCAAAACACGCTGTTCCTCCTCTGCAATCCCAAGCAATCCTTCAGCATAGGCAGTTCCTCACAGTGCCATGCATGTAGTCATAGAGTGCAGCTACACCGCTTGACTGGAGGCAGAATTAAATGCATAGAAGTGGTATATTGTGTCTCCTGGGAATTTGGAGAAAGCTGTTTGCCCTGCCTCAGCACTCCTGCTCCCTCCTACTCTCCCCCTTGATCCAAAAAGTAGGCCAAAAAGGAAGAAATATTTCCAGGGTCCAACGTGAGCTTCTGGAACTGTAGTCTGATGCATCCCCGTCCAGTCAGCCCCTGATTACACTCGTTATTCACGTTCATATCGGGGACATGCTGCAGTGCCTGGAGCGTTATCCTGCCATGGAGACAGCAAACCAAAGCTGCCGTGGGAATTCAGCAGCTGCCCAGAGGACAGATAACGACAGGATGTCATTTATCCTCCGCGGCAGGGTTGGAGGTCTTGCTGAAGCAGTTAGAGGCCAAATTAGTTACCAGGCGATGGCTGCTTAGCCATTCATGCAAAATGAGTTGTGTCCTCAGCCAAAGTGGTTGTGGAGAAGGCACTAATTAGCACTGCCACTGGATGGCTCCATGCAGGTCACAGCCGAGTCTGGATCACACGGTGAATTACCCCATCCCGCTAATGATGCCATTGTTAATGAAGTGAAAGTTTGCTTCCATGGAAAGGTTAAGTCAGAAATTACTGCCTTCTCTGATGCAAATAGAACAAGGAATGGAGGCTCTGCCCCTTCCATTAGTGTCAGCCAGTGCACTCTGAGATGGAAAGGAGGAGCGATCCTAGAAGCTGCACTTTCTGCTCCTTGGACTTCTGTCCCAATCACTTTTGAAATGAGTCCTTCCTGGTGTGTGTCTTAATTCCAAAAATGTGTGATTTATATCTTAGAGTATTGGAGCAATCAGATAACAAGCACCAAGTGTGAGCAGTACTGACTGCATAGCAAAGGTCTAAGACTCGGTGCCACTGGCAAAACACAGACACATTCTGAGCTTTCTCGCTTTCTTACCACAGTGTGGCTGAGTGTGGCTGAGAGCAAGGCTGGGTCTGTTTTTCAGAATGTTAGAAGAACTTCAGGGAAAGTTTCTCTTTTGACAATACAATTTCCTTAAAAAAAAATTAAATTATTCTTGTGTTGGATGTATATAAACACAATATAGGAAAAAACCCACACCACTGTTTTCAAAAATTAACGATTATTTAATTTCTAAAAGAAAAAAAAAAATCCCCAGCCACCCCCAATCATTTCAATACATTAAAGCTCATGGGTGCTCAAGGGGACTCACAGTAACAATGTGGATGTTCTTGTTTGATGTCCTGGGGAGAACACAGAAGAGAGGAAAAAAACCTATTGAGGACTTCCCAGTTTTGGAGAAAGAACAAATCTAGAGCAGAGAAGAAGGCAACCAGAGCAGATGAAGTCCAAGCCTAGATTAGGCAGTAGGGAGTGACAGCTGTGGCAATACCATGGGATGCGGCAGCACTCCTGGTGGGGGGCAGGCAGGATGCTAACAAATCCTGGCCAGAAAAAAAGGCTGTATGCTATGCCCTGCTTAGGAGGCCCACATCTGTTTCATTTCAATAGAATCCTTGACTTTCTTCTGACTTATTTACTTATTTATTTATTACACTTCTTAAGATCATAAAATCATTGAATCATAGAAATAGCTGGGTTGGAAGGGACCTCTCGAGGTCATCTAGTACATCCCTCCTGCTGAGAGCAGGGACATCTTCAACTAGAGCAGGTTGCTCAGCGCTCTGTCAAGCCCCACTTTGAATGTCTCCAGAGATGGGGACTCAACCACCTCCCTGGGCAACCTGTTCCAGTGTTCTACCACCCTCATGCTAAAGAACTTCTTCCTTACATCCAATCTAAATCCACTCTTTTCTAATTTAAAACCATTACCCCTCATCCTTTCACTCCAGGCCTTTGTAAACAGGCCCTCTCCAGTCTTTTTATAAGCTCCCTTCAGGTACTGGGAGGTCACTATTAAGTCTCCCTGGAGCCTTCTCTTCTCCAGGCTGAGCAATCACAGCTTCTTCATCCTGTCCTTGTAGGAGAGGTGCTCTAGCCCCCTGATGATCTTCGTGGCCCTTCTCTGGACCTGCTCCATCAGGTCCATGACCTTCCTAGATTTTATTGGCAGAGGGGAAAAGTGTCTGTAGCATTTCTGCGTAGGGTAACTTTAATCCAGCCAGTGAAATTTGGTATGTATTCTTAATCTTCAAGATTTCTGTTGACATCACTAGCTGGGAAAATGGAGCTAACAATCAGAGGAGCTGAAGTTTGGATTACATGAAGTATGCTCTTTTTGTTTTTCTTTCTAAACTTTTATTGCTTTCAATGCAAAACTGAAGAATTAAAAGAATTCTAAAGGGATGAGGAGTTATATCTCTAAATAACAACAGCAGTATGTGATGGTCTGGATTTCAAGGCAGTCCAAAGGCAAAGACAGAATTATCAAGGAGGCCAGAGGTACGGAGCTGCACCAGGAAGACTGTAAGCATCATGTAAATGAAGTACCTGGGACAAATAAAAGGGATGAGGTCCTGCAAGGGTTAAGACAGTGTAAGCAAAGCCATTCTTCTTCCATGGCTCCAGGTGAGCAGGGAATACACAAGATGGGGGAGAATAGTTCTGCTTGTTTGTAGAAGTGCCTGCATAATACTATACTACTGCTTATGGTAGCACCAGGTCCAGTAGTGCAGCAGCCTGGATGGTCAGAGTCTCCACACTCCTGCATGCTCTGAAGAGACCCAGATCCCCCAGCAATATGCAAGAAAAGGGGATAGAGATGACCTCCTTACCCTGGGCTAGGCCCCAGCTGCTGCCCCAAAGAGGCAGGCAGGCCTGTGGCCTTTGTCCTGGACTGCAGCTCTGGATTAGCCTCTGCCGAAGAGCCTAGGGCTCTGGGACTCCAGTTACTGGTCTGAGGTGGGGGGTTCCAAAGTCCATTGTCTTTTGTGATGCGTCCTAGTTTGACCAACCTCTTAAAAAGCTGAGGAACATGCTTTGCACTGTGAGCAAGCAACAGTGCGCTGGGAGTCCAATCCTGCTCGTAGGTGTTGTCGAGTGTTCTGTTGACTGCAATGGGGCCAGGATGGCACCCTCACAGCTGAGCAGAGAAAACAAGACAAAGGCAACCTCACAATCCTAAATAAACCTGCAGATGTCAGATCATACATTTCCAAACAAAGACACTGAAATTAAGAGTTTGAAATATTAATTGCCTATTTTGGATGCATCTCTTTCCAACAGTCCACTTTGATACATCAATTTTTTTTTTTGCTTTGTTTTTTTTGTGGATTCTTTTTTGTTTTATTGACGGTTGGACACAGTGATCTTAAAGATCTTTTCCAACTGACAATGATGTGATTTCCAGTGAGGTTACAGACCTCTGAATCCTTTTAAATATGTTTGGGTAAGTTAGCACCTTCATATTGCTTGCTCTCAATGAGGTTAGATAAAACACTTCTAACTTGGAGGGGGAGGAAACAGTTAACAGCAGGAATAGCTTTCCATATTTTCACTGTTTACCAACAACCTTATTCACACAGAAGTTATGTTTCCTAGAAGCTCTTAGAGCAAAACCATGATAACAGAGCCTGAGACACACCTTCTGCTCATAGGTCAAGCACAGCCTGCTCATTGACAAACACATGTCTTCGCTGTCTTGCCAGGCTTGAGGGAGATGTGCAAGGAGCCTGGTAAACAGTGAATGCCGAAAAAACCCCAAAGCTCAGTTTTATAGGCCTGGTTTCACTTTAAGGACACACTACTTAATGACTCTCTCAGAAGAGCTCATCAAATATTTTAAAGAGAGAACAAATTCCTTTCATTACTTTTACAGAATAAAAACCTACGGAACAAAAACCCTATCAGCATGCAACAGAAGCAGCTTGTGCCACAAGATGTTTATACTCTGCTGAATGTCCCATTCTCGCTACATTTGTCACTTAGGCAGTCAAGTGAATGACACTAGACAGCACCGTATGCAAACTTTAACCAAGGGGTAAAACAACCGTGTCTAATCACAGGTAAATGAAGACTTTTCTGACCATTCAAGTAAAACTCTGGGCAGAAACCTATTATGGTTGTCCTCGATGCTGGCAAGACACAGAAATGCAGAAGGCAAACAAACAAAAAAAATCCCTGAAGCCAGCAACATTTACTGAGAAAAAGCTTTTTCTATTACAGAAGTGACCAAACTCACATTTTCCTTACTGTTAAGCCTGAAGATGACTATTCACCTTTTTTTTGCAATCATATGGGGTCAAATGGGGGTAGGAGAGGCTGAAAAGCCGAAGCTAATGTTAGCCTGTATATTTTTATGACCTTTGGTGTGTTTACAGAATACAGAAGCTATTGTCTGGAAGACTTTCACTTCTCTCCAGGCTGAGAGGAAGGGAACTGGCAAAGACTATTATGAACAGTGCTCTGCTGGTGCATGAAAAGCCAGAAGCCCAGCAATGGTGGACTGCTGACCCCTACCCCAACACTTCACACCAAGCCAGCTTAAAAGCATACAAGAACAGTAAAATACACAGCACCATGTGACAATGAATGGGAAACTGACCTTACTTTACTTACAAAAAAAAGGCAACAAAATAATTCTTAGCCTTCTGCTGACATTTTGTACATAGCTTTGGAGCCCACACAATTCCATCATTTCACATTCTGGACAATTCCTGATAAATACAAGATAATATATACAATAGTGCTTTTGTTGCAGCAACACAGTTTTATACTTTCCCTTTCTTTCTCATACAGAAAATGCTCCTACAGAGGAGCCTTTCCTTTTCCTTGTCTGTAGAGGTTCCTCATCATTTAGTTTGCCATCAGCCACATCCAGTGCTAACTGAATGAGGAAATGTTGTTTTTACAGGCTTTCTGGACACAGGTTTTGTAATTGGATGCTCACCCTGGTGCTGTCTATTCTGATGGAAAAGTGTTCGCAGGTCATGGAGAGCCCCCATAAATATAGCAGGGACAGATTTATACTTGCTTGTAGGTTCTTATTATTCTAGTCCCCTAAGAGATACATATATAGATCAAGCAAACTATCTTCCTTCTCCTATATACAGCAATCCCAAGGCACTTCAGTGACTGCCTTCTTTCTGTCTTTCCCATTTGGACTGGAAAATTCTGAAAGCAGGGATTTATTTATTTTTTTTATTGGGGGGGCAGGGCTTGGCAGGGTGTTTGCACAGCAGATTTGCCAGATGCACTCCAGTGGAACACGATACCTCCAGATAACATCACTACATTATGACTGTTGCTGCTATGAGAAAAACCACATCTTTTTTCCACATGCTTCAGTACTCTGGTCAAAACAGTGAACTGAATCTTTTTAGAAACCAGAAAATCTCCTGTTTGCCAACTCAAAGCCACCTTTCCTTCAGAGGATTTCCTACTTTTTTTCTATTGTATACAGCAAGCAGATGATACTGACTTAAGGGCCTCAAATCTAGAATAAATTATTAGAAAATAAAAACATATCAACCTTAATTTTATTAATTACTAGAGCAATCAAACCCTGCCAAGACAAACTCTCTTCTATTCCTAGTTCCTCTTGATTTTGTAAATACCCTCCCCAACTCCATACAAATTATATACACTCTACAAAATTATTTGCCTGCTCAGAATCTACTCAATAGATACACAGCATGGACAAGAGTTCTTGGACCAGGAACAGCAGGCTACTGGTGACCTTGAACAAGTTGCACTGATAAAACTCTGTCAAAGAAACTTGTACAGCCTTTGGTTCCTCTACCAAGGCACCATTTCACACGTTGATTTAAAAAAAAAAAAAAAAAAACAGTCTTGCTGAAACCTGTGCTGCTTCCCTTCTGATTTTAACCGTTTTAAATAGACACCAAGAAATATCCATTGCTGGGAAAAAAAAAACAAAACAAAACAAAACCAATAAATCACACAGGTAAGATTTTACATACCATAGCAGGCCAATTTCCTGCAAATCCCTGACTTCTAACTAATATCTCAGGTTCTTCAAAGGCAATAATTCATCCTGTGAGTATCACAACACTCAAAAATTTTTAGCATTCAAATAAGCAACTTCCCAGAACATATCAGTATTGGAAAAAAAATAGCATTAGTGAGAAAAAGAGTGGATACTAAGTTTGGAAAAGTTTGGCCAAGAAGGAAAACTTGGAGATTTTTCCCCTTTAACTTGAATATTACCCGGAGCCACCTTTGTAACAAGATCTCCGTGCTCTGAACAGGTTAGCAAGCTGGTTAGAGGGGAGAAAGGATATAAACACCTTACAAAGACTCAAACAGTCTTGCAATACACTCACAATGTGCCTGGAAAGGAACTGTCACCCCAGCTCACACTGTTCATATCATTATTTTATTTCACATGTCTTCTTCCAGGCAGTTGGTCACTGCCTTCACACACCATACCATGTACACATTCCACATATCTCATCAGCTACATGGGGCATAAGGAGACCCAGCTATGTAACAGCCTTCCAGATTTCCTCCAGAGTCAGCCTGAGACTCATCAGTATGCAGGAGGAGCTGAAGCATCCCGCCAAATATTCCTCAACTGGTTGGTGAAAGCTAGCACTTGAGTAACAAGGAGATGTTTTTTTCTCTTCTCTGAACAAGTTCTACTTCTCAGTGTTACTTAGAAGGAGCCTTCCTTGAGCTGGGGACTGGAGTTACTGCTCTGCTTGCTCCCTGGAAAAACTAGCTCAGAGGAGAGGGCCAGAATGTATTTTGGCTGTGCGACTAGCTTCACAAACTCTTTAATGGCTTACATGGCAAAAGCTGCTCTAAGGAAGATTCTGGATGCAGAGGTCTGAGCATATAAACAATCATCAAACAGAGTTACTGATATTACTGCAAGAATATCATAACTGTCGATAGTTGGATCTTTAGCACAGACCATGAGCCAACAGTTTTGCCACCCTGGGATCTAATTCCTACATGCTCTGTTTTTAGCAGCATCCTGACTTGCCAGATCTGTGGTTGTATCAGTTTTGGAAAAGGCTGCTTGTTATGGGAGTCGAAACGGACAGAGGAGTCTGAGATCTAAACAGCAGCCAGATTGACAAAATCAGTTCACATCTCATTGTTATTTAAACTCTAGTAAATCCAGACCAAAGAACAAGGCAAATCTGGATGATATTCAGTAGATTCTTTGGCCTGACTAAACAGTGATGTACAGGAAGCTGAGACAAAGAGGAAAGGCTTTAAACAATGCTTTCATCCTCTCCATCCTTGGGCTGGAGGACTTGGGACATGCCTGACCGTCTCAAAGAGAGCATTTCAAAGGAGTGTGGCCTACTCCTATCGTGACACTTTGTACAGTCTGTTCATACACAGCCTTGTGACTGTATACGGTCCTTCAACCCTTCTTGTGTGCTACCCAGGTTCTATGTGTTAATGAACCTACGTACAAAATAAGTTTCTTAACTTCTAAGTGGAAATATCAAAGTCCTCCTTACAGCCTTCTCCTGGGCACATCTCCCGCACTTTGCAATGTTTCCTCTCTCACCCCTATCTCTAAGTACATCTTCCCCCATCAAACCTGTTTTAAAATTCAACTTCCTAAGTTAACAACAGTGCACATACAAGTGAACTGACTGATTATAACCAAGTGTGCTCTGATTTACACTGGTTTATACTTTCAAAAAACACATTCACGCTGCTAACAGGCATCTAGTCTATCAAACACCCCCCCTCCCCTTAACTGTATCTTTAAGAACTTGAGGATTTTTTCGTGTGCAGTAGTGGTTGTTCAAAAATATTTATAAATTAAAAATATCTACATATTTGAAAGTTTCAATTATAACTGGAAAATGCTTGAATCATTGCAAAACAAAAGGTTTGTGATTTTTTTTTAACTCAAAACACAAACCAGACGTTTAAAAATCAATTAACTAAAATAAACTTTCCACCTACATTTCTTGTAGTAACACTGAAGTTGTAACACTGAAAATGTAACACTGAAATTTTAAAGAACAAATTATTCCTGAAATGACCAAAACAGCCATCCTTTCACATTCTTAAATAATAATGTACTGCCAACAAACTCACGTGATCACCAGAAGTAACTATAATAGGACTCCAGTTCTGTTTGACCAGGAAAGCAGCACATACCTTTCCAATCAGTAACTCACAAATCTATTTCCAGTGTATATGACCACAGAGCAGCTCTTCTCACCCTTCCCTGTTGCTAAGGCATACCTGTATTAACCAGTACACTTTCTGGTTGCTTAAGCAAAGCCAGCCAACCATCTACATCCCAAACAGATTCCATTTGAAACTATTTGTCTTTAGTCTCACAAGGGTCACACATGGGCCATAACAGCACAGATAAGACCTGACACACAAGGAAGTCTTCTTAGAAATGGCATCCTCTTGTCTTCATCATTTCATATGTATGTTCGGGCATCACCTTGCAACTGCCTGTAATACTGGAGAGTTTCCACTTACCAAAGTCATCTTTATCCCATGAATCATTACAGGAAAGGACTAGAGGCCCTTAATGTGACAAATAATCTCTCCCAATTTCAATGACAGCAATGAGAAGGAAGATTTCAGTTTGTCTTTTAAAATACTCAGTCAGCAGGCATCACGTGTTCAAGGTGGTAGTTATTAACAAGATGACTGTTGAAACCCAGAAGGACTGGCATATTTTTTCAATTTCTAAAGGACCGTGAGGCACAAGTACCAATATTTTCTAGTAGTCCAAGAGCAAACTGGAACCTTTCTTGTCTTAAAGTGAGTGCTTCTTTGGAGAGGCATTTATTTCTCAAAAGAGGTAAGGCTAAACCATAATTGGAATCTTTGCAGGGTTTTACTAATATTTCAGGTTGCCCATAACAAAATATCAGCCCACAGACAGGTAGAAATTCCATTTGCTGGAGTCTTGCTATCTACTTCTGCAGTGCTATGGAGATCACTGCATGCTCAGAGCAAGCACCTTGTGATTTATGTGTCTGCTCTGTGTAGACGTAGAGGCAGATTAGCCTGGCCCAATCTATCATGTGTATGAAGTATCATAGGGAATGCCAGACCACCTGAAAAATCCCTGCAGGGCGACAACAAGGAGAGGTTAGTGGTCCTAGGGAAACACTCCACCCCTGAGCAGCAAGAGAAGGAAGACAAAAAAGTGGGATGGATCAGTACCATAAAGACTGTCACCCTTGCTGTGACCTATTGGCACAAGATCAGAGAAGCATATGATGGAAGAAGCAAGATTTCTATTTTCAGTCTGACAGAGAAAGTCTGTTTTCTTATGTCCAAAGTGGGAGGTTTGATGTTTTGTGAAAAACGGTTTCAACATCACAAGGCACTTTCTCTGGCTTGTAAGTTCAAAGGAAAAAATGTAACTGGCCAGGATCAAAAGCCTTAGTCAGTCAAAGTTGATAAGCGTGTACTGTAAACAAGCACCTGTCCTGTAAATGGGGTCCTTTGCCTTTCAGAGCAGAGTGTATCTGTGGGACCAGTTACCAGATGTGCAACAGGCCATCTCCCTGTTTACTGTGGAAATAAAGAATAATAAGAATCTGTAACTGCAGATAACTACAAAATGTATTTTAGCCTGGGCTTTGAATTCTTTCAATAGGCAAAGGAAGCCTCATCAGGTTAGTTGCATCAAGTTTACAAATCTAGAACAGGTTAGCTATTATAGCAATATAATAACAGCAGTTTCACATTATTTATTGATATTTCCTTCTTCTCTTGCCTTAAATTTTCATCTTCTGTTCCTTCTTACATTACATCAAATTATTTTTTAGTAAAACATTTGAAATTATTTATGTTTCAAAAAGTGCAGATTTTTCATCTAGCTGGAGCTACATTAGAGTTTAAATGTCTCTCACACAACACTTGACCTCCTCATTCCCAAGAAAAGAAAATCCTTCCAATTTTAATGAAGGACAACCATTGTACACAAAGCAGATGACTAGCACTGAGAATACTTGATTGTTTTCCAGCTTCTGCCATGTGCTTCCTGGGTGTTTTCCAGGAATACATTTTACTTTGCTGTGCCTCGGTTCCCCATGTATGACAGAGAAATAACAATATCCAACAGCAGGATATAGGAACCAGATATTGTCATTATGTAGGGACCAGATATTGTCATTATTGCTAAACAAAACATTCACGATTTGGTTTTGTGCTCCTATACAAGGAATTTATACCTTTTTCATCAGAAAATAAAACATCTAAATGCACTTCATCCACATCACCATTTGTACACGTGAGAATTAGAACTGCATTTTTAAAGATGAAAGGAACGAGACACATTATTTATCACAATGTAAGAAATCCCAGCAGAGATGGCTTGATCACAGCGATCTTTGCACCATGAGCAATCTTTACATACACAAATGAAGTCGGTAAGTAATCGCTGTGCTTTGTTACATGAATAGGGGCTCGGGGTGTCTGCTTCCCCGGGGGACTCTAGAGAAAAAAAGCATCAACAGTAGCTAAGAGAAAACGATTATTTCCCAGTGACACAAACTAAAGTCTCTTAAAAAAAAATAAAAATCCATTGACAGAAACAACAGATAAATCACTTAACTAATCTGCCAATTAAAAAAAAAAAAAAAA
>VWZY01006289.1:319036-330347 GCA_013399075.1 Chloroceryle aenea
TGGCACTATATGTATGGCTATAGATACATACAAACCTATATGCTGACATAGAGATATTCTATTAATAGATCTACAGAGATATATATTCATATCTATATTCTATGAATCTATCCACAGCAATATATGCTTTTGTATTTCTGTGTGTACAGAGAGGGAACAATCCAGGAGGTTCCTAGAATGTGTAGGGGACAACTTCCTCACTCAGTTGAAGCAACCAGGGAAGGTGCCCTGATGGACCTCTTGTTAATGAACAGAGAAGGAGATTGTGGCAGTTGGAGGCTGTCTAGGGAATAGTGACCATGAAATTATTAAATTCTCTGTTCTTAGAGATGTTCGGGGTGCAGCAATACTGACACTTCAGACTTTCAAAGGGCAGACTTTGACTTGTTTCAGAGGACACTTCATAGAATCCCCTGGGAGTTAGTTTTGAAAGATGTAGGAGTCCAGGAAGGCTGGGCATTTTTTTAGAAGGTAATCTTAAAGGCGCAGGAGGAGGCCATCCCCATGTGCCGTAAGACAAGTTGGTGGCAAAGACCAGTCTGGCTGAATAGGGATGTTTGGCTCAAAATTAGAGAAAAAAAGGAGGGTCTGTGGTCTCTGGAAGAAGGGGCAAGTGACTCATCATGAGTACAAGAACGTTGTTAGGTCATGCAGAGAAATAATTAGAAGGTCAAAAGCTCAACTAGAAGTTAATCTGGTCTTAGAGGCAAAAGCAACAAGAAAAATTTCTATAAATACATTAGCAATAAAAGGAAGGCCCTCCATCCCCTGCTAGATTCAGAAGGGAATATGGTAATAAAAGATGAGGAGAAGGCTGAGGTGCTTAATGCCTTCTTTGCCCCAGTCTGTAGTAATGGGAACATTTACACTGGGGAAAGTCACTCCCCCAAGCCAAGAGACAGGGGCCAGGAACACAATGTCCCCCCTACAATTCAGGAGGAGATGGCTCCTCAACATCAACCTGCATAAATCTATGGGGCCAGATGGGTTACATCCCAGAGTGCTGAGAGAGCTGGTAGGGGTGCTCACCAGGCTACTCTCCATCATTTATCATCAGTCCTGGCTGACCAGGGAGGTGACTTGCAGAAAGCAGACTCCACAGCCAGGACAGTTGTAGGGTAGGTATGTTTATTCGATGCTGGATGCATGGGGGTCGCCCCACCACAAACGTGAGTGCCTCAGGCAGTCTTGTGCAGCTTTTTATGGAGTTAACACTTAATATTCAATAGGTTTCATAATGAGCCCATGCATATGCATTATCTATCCCCACTTCACANAAACGGGTTAGGGTGACGAGTCCAAAGAGTTGTGGTCAATGGAGATAAATCCAGTTGGAGCCCAGTCACAAGTGGTGTCCCCTAGGGCTCTGTAATGAAGCCACTCCTGTTTAACAGCTTAATCATCGATTTGCATAAGGGGATAGAGCCCAACCTTAGTAAGTTTGCAGATGATGCTGGGTGGAAGTGTCGATCTGCTTGAGGGTAGGGAAGCTCTACAGAGGGATCTAGATAGACTGGATCTCTGGGCCAAGGTCAATTCCATGAGTCAATAAGGCCAAATACCAGGTCCTGCACTTTGGCCACAACAACCCCCAGTAGTGGGGGGAGCTGGGGGAGGAGTGGCTGGAGAGCTTCAAGGCATAAAGGACCTCGGGGTGTTGATTGACAGCCATCTGAACATGAGCCAGCAGTGTGCCCAGGTGGCCAAGAAGGCAAACACCATTCTTGCCTGTTTCAGGAATAGTGTAGTCAGCAGGAGCAGGGAGGTGATCATTCTTCTGTACTCGGCTTTGGCGAGACCACACCTAGAATACTGTGTCCAGTTTTGGACCCCTCTCTATACGAAGGACATTGCGGTGCTGGAGAGGGTACAGAGGCAGGTTGCTAAGCTAATAAAGGGTTTGGAGCAGGTCTCTTATGAGGAAAGGCTGAAGGATCTGGGGCTGTTTATCCCTGAGAAAAGAAAGCTGAGGGAAGACGTTATTGCTCTGTACAACTACCTGAAGGGAAGCTGTAGAGTGGCAGGAGTTGGTCTTAGTGACAAGCAATAGATCAAGAGGAAATGCCTGGAATTGAACCAGGGCAGGTTCAGGCTGAACATTAGGAAGAATTTCTTTACTGAAAGTGTTGTCAGGCAGTGGAACAGCCTGCCCACGGAAGTGGTGGAGTCACCATCCTTGGAGGTGTTTAAGAGACGGTAGATGTTGTGCTTAGGGACATGGTTTAGTGGTTTTGATAGGGCTAGGAATAAGGTTGGACTTGATGATCTTGAACTTCTCTTCCAGATGGAATGATTCTATGATTCTATGAATCACTTTCCTCCATAAAATGCTCGGAAGATTTCTGAAGCAGTTCCGCAACACTTCTCAACAAATAATTGTGGGACTTCTGCTGGGAACAGAAGAAGTGCACTGCTAGGAAATGTCTCCTGCCCTCGGGGTCCATAGCCACCCTCCGGAGAAATATCATCAGTGTTCCCAACTGGATGTCACGCTGCTGGAAACACAGACACTTTGGAGTATATGGGTGACACTTTCACTTGCAGATTAACACCAGTTTAACACTGTTTCATATCAACCCCGTCAAAATTTACAGGGACTGACACCTTGTTAAGGCCACAGAGTGTGTTTTGCCATCTACCCTGACCCAGGTCACACCCATTCTATTCTGCAGAGAGACCTACAGTGGTGAGCAGCTACTATCATTTTCCAAAGATATGACCTAAAGTTAGGACTTTCTATGTATTTTAAGTTTAATCATCTTATACTCTCCACAGACAAGATTAACCTGAGATTTGCCAGGCCTTGGATGTGGTCCAGTGTCTCCAACACAGAACTGCACCCCTGCCACCTCTGCAGGAGTTAGTCTGCAAAAATTTTCCTTGGGCTTTCAGAAAGCTCTCATACCAGGTCTTAAGGATGATTCAGGGAGCAATCCTTATCTCTCCTACAGCCCTTCAAATAGAGGTCTAAATTAAGAAGATAAAAACCTCAGAAATTGTGCAGCAATATAATGTCACAGAAAACATAGACACTTAAAAAGAAATAAAAAAAAGCTTGACGAGAAGGAGTAGTGCAAGGAGTTACAGAAGGCATAACGTGGAAAAACTAAGCTGCTCCAGAAAGAGGACAGCATTCTTTGTGAACAGGCAGAGCAAATGAAACTTTCATTTTAATTTAATTAGGGAAAAGAACATAATTTCAGGGGTGCTTTAGACTTATTGTTCCAATTGAAGGATGAAATTATAAAGTAAATGGACAACAGCTTTGATTTCATATGGCAATTTTTATGTTCCTACCTCATGAACTGCATTAATACAAGGATATGTAATCTTTATGTTGTGTTACACATTTTAAAACAAACATATCAGGGTTAGACAGCTGTTATTATTTATGCATTTCCTAGCATATTTATTAATTTTGACTGTGTTCCAATATCTGGACCAGAATATGATGTTTTCTGCTCATCCAGATAAGTATAAAAATGCCCTGGTGTATGTGTTGCCCAAATAGAGCAAAAGAATTTTCCTAGTCATGCTAAGCATGCTGGCTTACACTGTACTCTCACAAGAAGCACAGATCAACAGAAATACTGGCATTATTGCTTTATTTTGAGAATAAAATAATTCCCTAGTATTTTCTTAGCTGCTTAAGCACATTAGGTACCGTAATAGAAAGTAAAAGCATTTTAAACTTTGAATGGTGCCTCTTTGTTACAGTAACAAACTAAAACCAATTTCTCTAAAACAGGAGTTGGGATTTTGCTATTAAAGGGCTGCAGCAGTCACCCTAGAGACAGTCACGGTCTGCCACAGTTCAGTAAAACAATACCCTAATCCCTTGGACTTTCTTAAACTAATTTTGGAAATCACCCTGCCATTCATAGCACAGTACTTTGTCTTCACATACCCATTTTCTGCTGCAACTAGCAGTTGTTAATACTTCTTGACACTGCATCCCCTAGCAGTTGTTTTATTTTGGTTTTGATAGTGCCTGTGGAAAATGTGACATTTCAAAGTAAAAAGAAAGAAGAGAGGAACGAAGTACTCAACAATGAGAGACTTTGCCCTCATGCAGATCTGTCGGCATGGAAATAGATGGACTAGCAGATGTGAAATCAAGGGAGGCTTTCCACTGATTGCTGAATCATTTCTTCCTTTGTTATCGCTACAGGGCTTCCTGTCAGCAAGTCAATAGCACATTCAGGATACCTCTAAAAGGCCAGATCCTATTCACTGAGGAGCCCCAATTAGCCATGTGATGTCAGGGGACCTTTTCACATCTAACACAGTAACACTGTCCCTTCCAAAGGTGAAAGAAGTGAAAACAAACTGGAGCACACCCATGTACCGCTTCTTGGGGCTATATAACATATTTTTACAGTGTACATGTCAAGGTTCATTCTGTTCTTCCATTTTCCTCCATCAGATAAGTATTATTCAACAGAATTGTCTTGGTTTTATTTTAAAAGAAACAGAAGTTACAGGCAGGCCCTTTAAGAGAATGAATACACAAGTTTTACTGAATGCAATGGACTGAATTTACAAGTGTAACAGCCACCTCATCTTTGGGGTTATTGGATGAGGACCTCCAGATAATCAGGACTGAAAACCCTTTTGGACCACCTGAATTCCCCAACAGCAGCACAAGCAGAGAAAAAGATGGGTAAGTGCTCTGCCTTTAGATCTGCAGAAAAGTTTAGGCAGACTAAACTTAGCAGTTTTCACGGTTAGCTGGACTTTGGCAGAAAGACTCAGTTAGTTACACAGTTAACCAGAGAAGCCATCTCTGCCTTTTACCTGAGCACAGGTCCCTACACCAGAGCAGCCTGAAGCCTACAGCAGCAAAATTCTGACACCTACACCCACCACCATCCTGGGGCCAGACTAGACTCCTTCAGAGACAGCCACACACCAAAGGAAAAGTGTATATTTGTAACTAAAATTTCTAGGTGACAGCTTACTGTCATTTATTTTCCATGAGGAAATGAAACCAGTTCCAAAGATGAGAAATCTTCAGCATAATCATGCCTCAAAAATGAAGACAGCAAAAGCACTTTCTACTCTGAAAACAAGGGCCTTAAGCAAAAGATATCTGCCTCCACCATGCTCAGCAATCCCAGAGAAGCATTGGGAAGGGAGATTTTATATATATATTATTTTTTTTAAAGGGCAAAAGAATTAAAGGAATATACACACAGAATTTATCCTGTAGGGAACCCTTTCAACTTCAATAAATAAGACATCATAACATGACAGGTTAAGGCTCCAACAGGTTTTTACTGCATATTTACTGTAGTACTTACAATCAAATCTATTATTTTGTTTGGGAGGTTGCATTGTTATTGCCCACAATACCCTAATTCCTTTGTTGCACTGAGCAACACACTCGTCTGCTCAATCCATGTACCATCCCATGATAAATCCTGCCAGGCTGTAATAACTCCCCAGGGCTTACTGACTATGCTACATGAGAAGACCAGATGATGGTGAACAGAATACACATTTTATTAGTCTCTTCCTGCCTGTTCCAAAGCTTGCATCTTATTTCAAATGACGCATCCAGGAACAGAGGACTTCCATTCTCAATTAATAACAAAGAAAACCCACCTGTGCTGGCAAAAGTCTTTCAGTGATTTTATGAAGAAAAAATATTTATGAGTTCACATAATCTGGAACAGAACAATAAAATGCACAAAAGAAATCATTGGCAACATTTTATATAAAGCTGCATGTATAAAATCTGCAACAAAAGGGAGTAACATTGCTTTTGACAATGCCTGTATCCAAAGCTCAGACACTATAAGGAGTTTGTCCATGTAATTCATATTATAGTTGTATCTGTATTGCAAAAGAAGGTAGCTCAATCTAGGACTATATAGCTTCTTTTTTTATTACTCAGATGACATATGGTATCTGTTTAAATATAGTTATAGTTACCAGGTTTTGCTTGAACTAAACTAGTTTTTCTAAACTTCTGCTGTGTGCATAGATATGCCTAGATATTTCTGTGGAAATATTAATTACTTTCTATATCATACCTTCAGTATTTTCATTGAGATTTGGAAGAAAAAGGGAAAAAAGAACCCAAGCCCCCCAGCAAGTATAATCTCCCAGGTAATGGTATTCAGGAGTCTTCAATTAGATTAAAGATAGTGTGTCCTTTGAAGATAAATCAATACTTTTCATGTGAAATGATGCATTTTTACAAAGGGGAGGGATAGGTTTGGTTGTGTTTTTTTTAGTTATTTTTCACTCCTTTTAACACATATACTACCATAAACTTCTTCGGTTTGAAGTTTCATTCCTTACAACTTCAGACAGTCCCATCTCAGCTTTTAGAGATGATGGAATGTGACAAGTACACAGCATGCACAGACAGCTTGAACAAAACAAACTAGTAACACCCCTCTGAATGTTACATTAAAAGTCTGCTATGTCGTGAAGTCACTATAATCGTCTATATTGAATGTACTAACTTGATTGATTTTTTTTTTTACTTACTACACAAGCTACAGACTCATTAAACTATATAATAGAAAAGTTAATTAACAAAACAGCGGAAGGACTTTTTCTTTTTGTACCTTGAATATGAGTTCTTTCCATAGACAGTCTTAGTACATCCCCTTCTTAGGTTATTTTTTCTAATATACCTCTATTTTCAGAAACCATTAAGCCATTTAATTTGAGCAAATCTTTGAGACAAAACACTCACCTTGATCAGTGACAAGCAAGTAGGCTAGTGTCACAATATGGAAGACTACCAAAAATACATTAGCTACAAGCATTCCTGGTTTTGGTTTTTTTTTTTCTTTCCTGTGGAAGACTTACAGCTTAACATATTCTTAAGTGCAACCATAGCATAATTTCCTCTATCCTCAGAGCTAACTACATTTTTCAGGTAGAAGTAGACAAGCTTTAACATTTATTAGCAGGAGCACATGTATCAGAACCTACAAAAACCTCCCACATGCCAGAACCTACAAAGCCTCAGAATCAGACTTCTGTTTTTCAACATCCAAAAGAAAAGAGAAAAATTGCAACCAACAAAAAACCCCTCCATATGCTACAATAAACAAACTACTCTAACCTCCTTATATTAGATAACAACACTTTTTTTAATAGCTTATACTTTGAAATAACCACTTTCTCTAAGTTAACTACCCTACCCCACCCCTTTTCTAAGTAAGCTTCTGTCACCTGTCTCTTTTATTCTCATCAAGCAGATTAAGATATCTATTTAAGGTAGATTTTTTTCACAATAAAAAAGGTACCCATTGAACTTATTTGCTGTTTGCATGCTCCTATACTAAAATGGTAATGTAGATTAGAATGTACCTGTAGAACATATAGTACGTGGTTTGATTGTGATTGAAAAGAGAGTTGCTATTTTTATTGCTGTAATCATCTTGTATAAATATTTTAATAGTCTAAACTACTCACATTTCCAAGAATTTTTAAATCCCTTGTATTTTTCTTATGACTTCTACAAAATTAATTTTGGGATTTTTAGTTTACTATAGAATGCTATTTAAGATAAGTGCACCTGAAATGGGAAAAACCAACTCAGTTCTGTTCTTTGCTCTCTCCCAGGGGCTGTTACATTGTAATAGAGACGGCTGAACTTTGTGTCTCCAAGAGCTGTAGCGTTGAGCCTTCCATACTGAGGTGATTGAGCACTTAATATGCAGTGTTACAACCTCTTAGGCTAGACAATGCTTGTTTGTGGCTCACTAGTACTTTTCTAAAGGCTGGAACAAATAATCAAGATAGCAATATTTCTGTTAAGTCTGCCCATCTTTATGAGTCATTAAGGTTGTTGGTTGAAATCACTGAAATGATTAAAATATCTCAGGTGCTTTCAGTGAAGCAGGTGCCGTTAGTTGTCCATATAGGTGAGGTAAGAAAAGTGCTTCCTCTCTCCTAGATGTCAAGGTAGTGACCCAGGTTTTGGGGCTTTTTCTTTTTTTTTGGCTCTCTTCTGAAAAAATCGCAGGGTGCATATTTTTGTCTTCCAGAGGTATCACACTGTATATAAATTATACAGAATAAAAAAACAAAGGAATTTTTTTTCCCTCATGGGAACTCAGGCAGAGTGCAAGCTTCTCTGTTGTTTCTTGTGGATAGGGATGCTGTGATTTACTTCTTTTCCTTATTCTACCTTCTAAGGAAGCTATTGTACTACTGTAACAGACTGGGAGAAGAAAGATGCATGTGAAGCTGTACTCAAAAGGCAATAAAATAGAAGCTCCCTATTACAGGTATGAAAACTGAAGTATTCAAATAGAAAATAGCTCTGGAAGAGCTTTTCTACATGTTATTTTTCTTTCTAATGTAAGCTGTATTTATGATTATGTGTCTCTGTTGCAATTTTTTCTGTTCTTGACCAACTAAAGCATCCTCCCATGGTTTACTATACTTCATGGTAAATACCTCTGTGTTTGTGGCAGAGGGAACTCCTGTGTGACAGGATAAATACCACTCCTTGTAGAGTGATGTTCATCTGCTAATACTGTAATTATCTTACTTATTCTAAGAGAGATTTTCTTTAAAGTGATTGGCCTTTTTAGGCACCTGATACAGAAAAGAATAAGAAAAAGGATAAATACCTAGCAGGAACACAATGATCATCCTGTAGCCCTTTCTCAACATCTTTGGTGTAGCTTTCAGTTAAGGTTTTTGTTAATGTAACAATGCCTTTTTTTCCTTTTTGAGCAATAGTTACTGTAACCCTTCATTTTAATTCAGACTTATTGCTCTGGAGGAAGAACTCTTGATTAAAAAAATAAAATCCATGTCTTTTCTTCCCCTGTGTAATCATCATATGTACCTCCATGGAAAAACTGATGTTGTATTTCTCCTCTCAAAACCTAGCGTTAGCAATATAGTTTGAAGTGCAATCAGGGCTTTTCCTAGCCTGGAAGTGTAAGGTGTTACACTGTGGTTTGAGAAGAGGAACTGTGTAGCTAGTAATGACGCTTAAAATAAATGTGCAGGACTATTTCCAGGTTATGCAGTTTTAGCCGTGCTAAAACTGTAAAATGAATGCATGCTACCTTTTTTCTGTTACCTGGTGCAGTGAAGTTTAAATAGAAGTGGCTTCTGGAGGTAAATGATGCAGAATTAGTTATCTGAATCCTATGATTTTGTATAGGTTTGGTTTTAATTACAGTCTAATTGGTGTTAACCTTCTTTCTGAAGTTGTTCTACTGTAATGTTTTCTTCTTTACACTGTTCTCCAGGAGTCTCTCAAATCTGGAAGTCCACATCTAGTTCAGGTATTAAAAGAACAATATGTAATAAGTCATAGCAGATGAAAAGTCAGTCCTAATTTCTTGGTAGGTAAACTCTGTGTGAAGGATTGCACTGGCAACTTGCCAAATCCTTAAGGACTATGTCTAATTTGTGATGAAAATAGCATTTATTGTACCTTCCTTATTAGAGGAAGGGTCATTGCTTGCTTCAGTCTTGCCAGCAAGAGAAGCATGAAATTTAGCTTTGTCTGTGACTGATTCCTTGTGTTCCAGGTCCAGCCAATTTATTTTTTTTTCAAATAGATTTGAAGAGACGTCCTGGGGAATTGTCAACATCAGTTACAGTCATGCAGAGCCTGATCCTATAAATGGATGCCACTTTGTTCCTTTATGTAAAACTTCTGAGGATAGGTCCGTGAACTCAAGCAGACAATTTGATGCTAAATGTGAGAACTGCTGTGCTTACTTTTCGAACCAAATTTTGTATTAAATGCTTTTTCTTGATATTTTTTTCTTTGTCCAGACAGCATTCTACAATAAGACAAGCATGTTGAGTTAGACACATATTGTACTTCCTTTTCTCTTCCAAAAGTTTATTCAACTAAAAATTCAGCAATCAGGTCAATAGGCACTTACAGGTGCTACAGCATGTCGAACAGATCTAATTGCCTTGTATTACCTTTTCACTATTTAATAAATATGCATTTGTGAATAGAATTATTTAGGGACTAATTTTTGACAGCAACATAGGCTCATTTCAGTTTTATAGTTGCCTACCATAGCATTTGTTATTAAGGATTTTTCTTTTGTTGTCTTTATTACTGTTGCCAGTTTTCTAGCACCAGCTGAAACTTGTTGGGTTTCTAACATATGCAGAACTTGAGTTTTAATTTTTTGTCTTACTCAGGTCATTGGCCACCATGCCATGATACCATCATGAAATGATTAGTGCCTGAGTTCCCTTTATTAGAATTAGGGATTTAATTACAGGATTGTCAGACCCGCTTAAGCAAATATAGGTGCTACAGCTGACAGACCTTATGCCTATGGTTACCATGCACTTTATGTAGAGCCTTAGCCTTACATTATATTACTGGTTTAGTCCTACCTGATGCTATATCAAGAAGTTCAGAGTTGTAAAAACAAGCATCAAAATTGACCAGTGTTAATGATGTGGAGATTTGAGAGGCCAAAATTAAGACTGAAGTCTTGTCTTTCTTCTGAGTGAGATGCAGTCACTCTAGTCCTTAGGTAGCCTGTGACTGAACCATAGAGCTCAGAATGGAAGGAAAAATTAGAGGAAACTAAGACATTAAAATTAAGAAAGAGAATGGGTTTATAAAGGCACTAATAGCATTTAGGTTCCCATTTTGTATCTACTTGTAATTTGTATTATTCCTCCATAAATGAGTAGGAGGAGATAATACAGGACATGTCTATTAGAGGTGGCTCATGACTTACATTTATTTCATCAGAGGTCTGTCTGAACACAGTGATTGACAGGTAAAAGCTGAGTTCAAGAGGTTTTGTCCTCAGCATGCAAAGCACACTGGGTGTAATCTTGTTATTAAATCAAATCAAATTCATGCTGACTTCAGCTGTTTCGGAACACTTAAACTGAATAAAAATAACTGTAGCTGAAGTGCAAATCTTCTGCTAATAATCTGGGTTTTGGTTTGATGTGGCATATATAATTAGCATAACATGGCAGTATACAAGTAAAGGCAATCTTTTATTAGTCTAGAACTTTAGCAGAATACTGTTTTTTTCTAAGTTACTTCCCCCTGTTGGAAATGGGAGAGAGAGAAGGGCTTTCTGAAAAACGAACATGCATTGCTGGCCCACTAATGTGGAATGAACCACCTCTTTTCAGCTGCATTGTTCAAGCCATGCTATTGAAGAGGCTGTCATAGCATCATAGAATGGTAGAGGCTGGAAGGGACCTCTGCCGATCAAGTCCAACCTCCCTGCCAGCACAGGAACACCTAGGGCAGGCCACACAGGAACAGATCCTCCCTCCTGGATCTTGAAAGAATCTAGAGAAGACTCCACCACCTCTC
>VWZY01006289.1:342502-356788 GCA_013399075.1 Chloroceryle aenea
TTATTATTTGATTGGCTTATGTGCTATATTGTTAAGTGGCGAAAAGGAAGAGCCGAGTCAAAAGAAAAGAACATCAGTAGATTAGAACCTTTTTCTCTTATATACCTGCTAGTGTGAGCAGAAGTCTTCACTTTCATATTGAAGAGCAACTTCTGACTTGCTGAGCTCTCGGGTATAAGTGCTGTAAAAATAATTAACTGAAGATTTCAAGTGAGAACTGTACTGAAGAGGAGAGCTTTAGAGTGCACCTTAAATCTCGTAAATGCTTGAAAAGCAGTAAACTGGATTGTTGGAAAATAAAAAGCAGAAGATCAGGCAATGACATTTTAACCAACTTATCTCCTATGGTATAAATAGACAGCATCTATGAATAGACTTGTTTTTGTGTCTTCTCTTTCAGTTTTATTTTAACCTGTGCCTCTGTATTTGAGCGTGGGGCTACACCAGTAGGAAGGCTTTAAAGATGCTGTGACTAAACCCCCAATCCTGGAAGGAAATAGTACAAGACCTGCAATATCTGGGGAATGCAAAGTGTCATTGCTAGCCACTCTTGACACCTCTATACCCAGTGCAGAACATGATTTTTAACTCTCTGCTCAAACTGACCTATAAATATTTTGCATTTTAGTTCTCTGAAATTATTAATAAATATTTAAAGTAGCTGAAGAGTAAGAGTCCATAGATTTTAGTTTGTGCCATATCTAAATGCTTTTGGCTAACTTACAGAAAATTTGTACTTCACCTCTAAAAATCTTTTTCTTTGTTTATATTATGTTTTAAGGTCATATTATACTCCGGAAATGATGTCAGAGTTCTATTCTAGAGATTTTAGGCTTAAAGTAGATGTAAATTAAATTTAACAGTAGATGGGATAGACTAAATCATACAAGAACTTTAACCTTATTTTCTCATACAGTTTGCATTCAGTTAATAATTTAAAAACTGTTTATGTATGTTACTGGTGAAATCCAGATGATGCTTTAGAAAGAACGTTCCAAATACATTTAAACACTTAATGCAGCTTGGGTGGGTTTTTGAGTGGTGGGCCTTTCTTAAAGGAAGGAGTTGAGTTTGGGTTCTGCAATGAAGCTAAAGGCAGCTGTCCATCAAGGTAGTATAGCTTACTCTAAATGTGCATGAGCTGAGCAGTATCTTGTGTTATAGCTATTCTATATGGCAGTGAGAATTGAAGTGATTAACATAAGGTTGTCATAAATTTGATTAGAAAGAAATATCTAAAGTTTATTTGAACTCTGACTATTGGAAATAATCCTGGCTATTGTAGAAAACTGTTCAATGCCACGTGTCATCACCAGACAGTGTCAGTGCTGTACCTAATCATATATACAAAATTAACCCTAACATGTGAGGTCTAGGGAAAGATAATTTAAAGATGAGAAATAATTTCACTCAAATAAAAAATATGCAGTATTGTTTTCACGTAACAATTGATGTTTTACTATTTGATTAAAACTGCTTGGCAACTGAAAAAATAGAGTATTATACAACTGACTTAGTATACCGTTGAGGTAATTGGCAAGGTTTATACCACACAGTTTATCATTTCCTATGGGTGACATCACGAAGGCAGAATCCTTTTCCTCCAGGTCTCAGATCAAGCCCCACGTTTTTTTCTGCAGACCGCAACATCGAAGTCAAGAATAGGTCTTGACAGAAGAAAATGACTGAAATGTTTCATATTCTTTAAACATTGCATAAAATATATTTGATTACAAAGGAATTGAAATGGACTAGAGGTGAGCATGCATACTGTCACAGTTTCAGTACTCAGATGGTAATATTTTAATTGCAGACTTACCTAATTCTTAGCCTTTGTCATATAGTCAGTTCAGTGTTTTAAGTCTTGCTGTCAGCTTCTAATCTAGCCATTCTCACATTGGTTTCAGGACCTGTACCTAAAGATGGTCTTGGGTGCCATACTCCCTAGTTTTCTTGCAATACTTGTCCTTTTTGCAGTGGCAGACTTTGTATTTCCAAATTATTTTCCACATTATGACGTGAGGAATGTGTGCAGACAAGTGTGAAAGGAGACAGATGCTTTAATTCTGAAATACATTTAGTTATTTTAAAATTTATTTGGATCTGTAGAATAAATGTAAGAAGTTTTACAGGCGCATAAATAGTTGTAGGACTGGCATTTATTTTAAGGGAAATAGGGGTCACAAATTGGTTTTAAGTACAACACTGGATATTTGAAGTAATACGTTGTTTAGCCATGTTAAATGCATCTTTAAGTTTTGAATAACAGGAATCTTGAAAGGCCATTTCTTTAAGTTTTAAAGGCAAATTAAACTTTGCTTTGATTTCTTTAAAGCCTATGGTAGCGAATCACCGATTTAGTTCAATTAAATAGCATTTCTATTTATTTGAAGTTTCTCAATTTCTTTAGTCACATAGAGGCACACATTTCATGTGTGAGCTTTAAGTCTTACTGTTGATGATGCCCTTATTGTTCGTTGTGGTGGTATTTGTGTTTTTTTTGTAGTCTGTTTAAAAACAAACCAAACATTTCTCGCACATAAGCTATGCACACTACAGTGAAATCTTTGGAAATTACTTATATGTTACAAGTTGCTGAGACTGGCACCTGCAGTTTTGAACTACGGCCATTTAGAAGGTTAACAATGGTAAAACACTTAGGGCAGCTCGATGGCTTAAAAAAAAAAAAGTGAAAACATACGTAGTTGTAGAATTTACGTTGATGAATCCAGTGAACGGTAGTTGTCAGCATCCAGTGCTACAAAGTAGAGCTGAAATGTAGTGGAAAAATTACATTTTTTTTTTGTATTTGTCAGGCAGCACATTTATTATACCGGACGGGCAATTATGAAAAGGGCAATCATATATTTAAATAATAATATTGATAAACCCCAAACAAACAGACAAAACAAACCAACCAACCCCCCAACAAACAAACAAATCAGAAAAGAAAATAAGGCAAACCTTCTCTCTTGAAGCCCAGGAATAAGAAATTCATGTGTTTTCTGATTCCTTTCAGAAATGCTATGTTAATTTGAGCATATTTTGTATAAAAAGTTAAAATCCTCTTCTCTGTACATCTGGGTGCTGATCTTTTCATATGTGAGGGAATTGAATGGAAAACTTAAGTGTCATCATCGAGGTGTGGAATATGCTCCATCTTAGTGCTTCAAGATGAAGATGCACATAAAGCACTGGAAGATCACAGGTGGCGATTACAATATTCTCCAAGAGTGATATTGGTTTCTGTGCCTGTTCTCTTGTTAATCTAAATGTCTTCCAGGGTGTGAGAGAGAGACACCCTTAAAAATTTCACAGCCTAGCAATAGGCTGGGGTTTAGCTGTTGCTGACAATGAAAATAGTTGTTTTAGCTTATCATAAAGCAGAGTCACAGTGAGCTTTTGGTGTGTGGAATGGTTGTGAGAGCCACGTAAGATGATAAAAGCGATACACAAAGTCATCATTGCTACTTTTGGGTTAACTGCTGCTTCTGAAATTTGTCAGTTGTAGGGACATAACCATCACTGACCATTTGCTGCCAGTGCTGTTGTCTGTATACTCTGTATACTTCATTGTTGGTCACCTTTATCAAGATGTTTCTTTAGAAGTTACGTTTTAAGCGGCAGTGGGGAACAGTTCAGTCAACCACAATTTCAGAAATGTGAGCCTTGGAAATAACCCACATTTTAATTACTAAGCATTGGAGTATAGGTGCACAAAAGAACAGAAGCATAAATTGAATATTCAGACTACTGTATTTAAATGCCATATTCTAAGTCACCGAGGCAGCTTTTTCATGAAAGAATGCCAGTTGGTGCTAAAAAAAGCTAAATGCTATGGCTCGTGAAGATGCTAAATAGAGATTGATGCTGAATAGCTGGGGAGAGTGAAAAAAAGAATATTCTTTGAAATAAAGAACCAGGGCTTTGATTAGTGCAAGTAGTGATGCTAGCAGTTAAGTATGAGAAATGGTGAAAAGGAGTGTGAGATACTCCCTGGCATTTTTTTTTTTCCTCCTCTGTTTCACGGCAAATGAAGCACTTAAAACATCATATTTTTTTCCTAGCTGTTGGGAAAAAGAGAAAGTCATGTCTGTTTCCTTTTCTCTTACTGATACTACACCAGTCATAAAAAAGTGCAACCGTCTTTCATATCTTCTGTTTTGAAGGATTCTGCAACTGTCATACATTGAAAGCTTTCTTTTTTTCTTGTTTATCTGATACTGCATTTATAGTCTGATATTTGTGAACTTTGTTGTAGCAAATTTGGATTAAAGCTTTTGGTTTTCTTATTTTTCAGAAGAAAAAGTTAACTCATTCATATTTGCATGTGCATGTGGACACACCATGCATCTGAAAAGTTGTCCCTGTTTTTTATTCATTCATAGCCTCTGGGATGGATGTGAAAAAGGTCTTCAGTTTTATTTTGCTTTATAATCTCATAGTTGTCCTCAGAAAAAACACCAAATCTTTATAAAACTGCATGATTTCCTTTAAAATGCAGCAAAATATGTAAGAATCTGTTAATTCCCCTTTTGCTGTCAGGATCATTAAGCACAGTTATCAGTGAAACCTAAACATTTCATTCTGTTTTGTCCCAGCAAGATTTGAGCTTTGTCGTCTCTCAACAATTTGCTTTTTGTTAACAGGGCATAGGAAAAGAAAACCCTTTTCAAGATACAGTAAATATTAAATTGATGTTCACCTGATTAAATGTATCCATGTGTGCTGAGTAAATATTTACACTTTTAATACCACATTTTCAAAGACTGATCTGACCGTAGATTTTTGCCAGCCAGAATCTTGACTTCTGGCCTAGTAAAGATGTGATCATGCAAGGCTTTGTTAAATATTAGGGTGATTTTTTTAGTCATATCTTGTTTGAGGATTTCTTTCACGAATTAACATAGGACAGACATTGATTATTTTTCTGCCTTCAATACGTACACTTTGAAGTTCCTCTTAAATTGTGGTCTAGATTAGATCCCTGTGAGCCTGGGAGGGTAATGTAGATCTCTGGAAACTGCAGACGCTCTTGAGCTGTAACTGGATAGTTAGAAATATTGATCCTGCTTGCTACTCAAAGAGCAGTGAACCATTTTGTAGTTGAAAATAAATACACTTCTGAACTCTTGTGACTTCAGATCCTTTTATTTTCACCTACTCTCTAAGACCATGCTTGGGGCTACAGTCTTTGGCAAAGTACTTGAAATTAACAGGTCTTACTTGAGTTTGCCATCAGCAGTCTNTGATAAAGCAGGTCTTAAATATAGTCACTTGATTTCTTTTATTAGGATTTTTTTTTTAAACTTAGGATGAGGCCCACTTTTTTCTTGTCTGTAAAATTGGTCCATCATTGTACCTCTCGGTAGCCACCAAGAAATGTATCCCAAGTGGATGATTCAGCCTTGGTTAGAGCCTGCGTTCCTGCCCTCAGCAGCCACTAGTGTAAATCCATTGTAAGGCCTGGGACAATGGTGCATAATTGTCTATTAACATCTGCTTCCAGAGTTCAGCGTGCTTAGCTGTGAGTTCAGTATTAGTCCTTGTTCCCCTGAAAGAACTTCTCATGAACTGCATGTGCATTTCATCCATTCCTACCTTTCTTTGGAGCTACTTTTCTGCAGTGTTTCACTGGAAGCACTGACAGCTGCACCAGTCAACTAGGTAGTTTTAACAACCTTATTTGGCAACACTGTAGGGTACGTGTTGTTTAAGAGAAAAAGAGGATCTTCAGCTACTGTTGCATTAGTTCTTCTTTTCACCTGTCCATGCTGGTTGTACTCACCAAAGGGAGACGCTTATTAAAATAGAATTTTAAAAGGAATTGTTAAAATTTGGAGGAATTGGAAATGAGTCCATTGCCCCCATGACCCTCTGTCAGATTTATGCCCACCATAAATGTGTATTTCTTGTAATAGCCTGCTCTTGGTGCTGTTATCCTTTTCGCAAGTGAGCTACTATCTGTAAAAAAATAGCAGCTATGTATATATAAAAATTTATCATTTTCTTTCCACTGTTTTTCAAGAGTTTGCCTACAGAGCTTACCTGGTTTTACCAGGTACAGTTTTTGATTGTATGAGGCTCAGGGGGTGTTTGTTTGTTTGTTGTTTGTTTGTTGTTGTGGTGGTTTTGTTTGTTTGGTTTTGGGTTTTTTTTGAGTTCCAAATGAATAATACTGATTTGCTATCTTTTGTCCTTAGCTTTGTGATTATATGAGCAGGTAGCTGATGGGCATTTTTCTGATGCTTTGACATTCAGAAATAAAGTGCATGTGTTTAATATAATAAAATATATATGAGGAAGGTAATGCTTGACACCTCTGTTATTTTGTTTGCTGTTGATGCTTTTTGAGGGTTGACAGAGGGTTCTCTCACTCCCTTTTACAATGAGGGCACAAAAGAAGATGTGTAAAAGCAGAGGGATGGAGCTGAGCTCCAGGAGGCAGTAGTAGCAAGGAATGGTGGTTTGGGTAGATGGTGGATGAGCAGTAAAACAGAGTAGGGTAGCAACAGGTGAGAGATTGGAGGCACTTGTTTTGTTAGCTTTCAGCTTGTTTATTGCAAAGTTCTGTCTATACCTTTAGTTTTGAAAGGTTGGAGTAAATATTCTTTTATAAACACTCTGACACCTGCACAAGGTGTTTTATGCAAGGCAGTGAGCAGCTGTCCTACGTGTTTGAATTGGGTTTTGTGATGGAAATAGCATGCATTTTTTGGAAGGTTATTTCAAAAGAATAAATCTTTATTAGCTTAGGGTTCAGTGCTTCCAAATAACTCCTTTTGAGTTGTAAGGGTTTTCTTGGGTGTGTGTTTGTGGTTTTTTGTTTGTTTGGTTTTGTTTGTGTCTTTTGTTTGTTTATTTGTTTGGTGTTTGGTTTTTTTTGTGGTTTTGTTTTGTTTTCCAGTTTTAGTATTTATTACTTTCAAAAACTGAAGTAATTACATGCATCCTTTACTTTCCATCCCTGTTATTCTCTAGCTTATTTTATCTTCAGAGAAGCACAAAATACTGTAAATTGTTGCTCGCTATAAAACTGTTAGTTTAAAAATCTTGGCCTCATGGCATGACTTTACGGAGCTGTCTTGACAGATAATTTGGAACGTAATACAATAGACTAAAAATGCAATTGTAATGTTTTTATACTGATGTGATTGCAGTTTTATAAAGAAAACCAATCATACTTACAAGTGTCTTTTCCAGAGGTTAAGTCCCAAGATCTTAGAAGGTATTAACCAGATTCTTGGAAGCCTATGGAGAGATCTGATCATGCTGGAGTTTTTCAGGATACCACGCACATATGAACAAAACAAAGCTGGTTCATGTGAAGAGGAATAGGTTATTCTCTGAATCTTTTTTAAATTACAGCTTCAGATAACTTGTTGATCTTCATTGATTGATTATGCAGTAGTTACCACTGCTTCTTAATTTTCACAGAAGTGAAGTGGGACACGTAATGGGAAGGGAGGAACATTTATATAACAAATATTTTGTTTGGAGAAATCCAAGCCACTATAAACACTCATAAAAAAAAAAAAAAAAAAGTCATGCAGTTTCATTGTGAATTCAGGGAATTTAAAACCATATCTAAGTAGAAAAATCAGTATGACAGGACAGCTTTTGTTGTGAGCCCTAAAACCAGTTGGTAGAAAAAATCTGTGAGTCTGGGATTTTAATAATGTTTAGGGTCTGTCCCTATGGCTCCTATCTCACAGTTGTAGAGGTGTGATTGTATGTAGATTTCTCTGAGGCATTTAACTGCTCCACACTTTACCAAACCAGTGCACTGCAGCAAGAACAAAGGGTACTTTGTCAGTGCAGGCAGCCCAGAAGCTTGCCTCTGGAAACCTACAGAGACTGACATTGTGGCTGAACCTGATTGATTTTCCTGTTGGTGATCTAGAGTTAGCTATAAAATGTTAATGATGGAAGTTAGCCATATGGCAGGAACAAGGAGAAAATTGCAGAATGTTAAATATGCCTGTTATACTCCATATTTTCATAGGGGATGTGCTTTCAAAAAATATCTGGACTTTTTGATCAGTCTTTCATTTCTGTTGTTGGGAGTTTGGGCGTTGGTAAAGTGTTTCATCTTGCCCACCCATGCTATGTGGTCCATTTAGGTTTTTCTGAAGTCTTTGGTCTTTGTTCCCATGCAGTAAACATCATAAGAGAAAAAGGGGGATTGTATTTTATGTCTTGTAAAGGGCTAGGAGCAAGTTAAGTATGTTCTAGAGGCTGTTCTGAACTAAACATCTGTTTCCTTGTTGCATGCAATTCGGGAGACTAGAGATGAATCCAGGTGGTTTCTTTAAGTTCTGGTTTTATGTTCCTAGTCTATTTGTACAAAGCAGGCTGTACCAACAGAACCTGGAAGCTGTTGTTGAAGGTAGTCATGAAGAGGGTTTAGAAGAAATTGTAAATAGGCTGTAATATGCCTTCTGGCTCAAGTATATGAAATGGAATTTTGTTGTTCCATCACAAATTGTTTAATATTAGTAAATTTGAAAGTCATAATTGTGCTTCATCAAAATGTAAGGGGTAAGAGAAGGAATGAGCAAAGGCGGTGATGGTAACACCTGACTTCATGCACTGAAATGTGATGGTCTGGAGAGACTGCTGTATTACCTCTGCATCTTATTTCTCTTAATTGCTTAAACACTCAGGATAAATGTTTGGATATCCTCTTCAAACATAAACATGTGAAGGATGGTGTGTAATACAACTGATGTGTAGGGGATAAGTTTTTCATGTAAGTCGTCTTGGTTGCTTTTAAATTCTTTATAAATCAATTAAGTGTAACAGTGAAAGGAAGACACATGAAATATCAAATGTATTGACTATTATGTTTGTTAATTTAAGCCATGTCGTGTGCTTGAAGTATTTGAAAACAATTGTATTAAGATAGTGGCTGAGTTGCAACCCTCTCCTGTTTGGTGCTTTTTTTTAATGTTGGATTTTGGCAACTCTACTGTTTTGGTTGATTCCTGGAAGAAGATAAGTTTTTGTTGTTTTCCCTTCAAACTGAAATACTTCCTGCAGAATGGCCTATCTGCCATTCTGGCCATCCTACAGGAATAGCCTACATGCTTTAACGTTTCTGGGCAGTGCAGAGAGCAATAAGGTGCTGCTTGAGTTTAAATGACAGAACTCACTGGTAGGTTGTAGTCAGCATCAAGGAAAGATCCAATTAACTGGTGGACTCATGTAATAGGTAACTTTTCCAAGAGGTGAATTTTCAGGAAACTGTAAAATGCAACATAACAGAAATTTGTTGTTTCTGTAATTTTTTTAAAGCAATAACTGACAATACTCTTTTCTTGTTCTTTGCAGTGTGGTGTGATATAAATATTTGGTAAGCAATTCAGTGACTATTTCTGTATATACAATTGGATTTGATTTATTTTAATGCTATTGAAATCTGAAAGAAATTAACCTAATTTGTTATGGTAATATGTATTAGGTTTGACTTCTACATATTTATTTTGTCTTTTTCACATGGAAATTGCAGACGTTGTTATTATATATGATGCCTGGTTAGTGTTGTGTCCTGGTAGCATCCAGAGAAAACTGTAAAAGTATTTCAGTAGAGATATGTATACCTGGTATCCCTGACACCACTCTAGTCATAATCTCATACTTAAAGTTTGGTCTGAGTCCTAGATATCAATATCAAGACGTTTATTCCCTTAATTGCTATAGCAGTGTAACAGATGTGAATATCTGCTCCATTGGAACATATGAGACCAGAGGTGTTCGTAGCTTTCAAGCCTTCTAGTGGCAAAATTACTTTTACATGAAGAATTTCCTAGCCACTCTTGCCTTTGTCAGATGTGGCCAGAGGTATGAAAAAAGATTTATTACTTACGACTATGTATTTTAATGAAGTTAGTACTTAGTTCTAATTTTTATTTAAAATTTTGTTAGAGAAACAGCTGTCTAGCTCTCTTGCCTGTTGAATAATTGTGATGAAAGATCTTGGAATTATGCATTGGGCTTTGTAGAAGTGAAGTGTGCCATTGTCTTCCACGGAGATGCAGTAACTTGCTCTGTAAGAGACTGAGCATTCACAGGGGATGTAGTTCATGTGCAGCAGCCTGGTCTTCACTTGAGAAACTAGACCATACCTTAGCATTTTGTAGTATAGTGCCTTCTAAATTACAGCTGCTTACAAGAGAATTAAGTTCTAAAGCACTTTTTGGGTTAGGGCTGTAATGACAAAGATACTGTTTGCATTAGCGAACAATCAGAATTTGAAATATGCTGATGAATTCCCAAACTTTCAGTAATCCTTCTCTTTTCTTAACAGAATTAAAGAAAAAAATAACAGAGCAGAAATTCAGTGCCTTATCTATGACATCAACTTAACCTTTTGGGTTTCCCCTACTTCCATTGTGTAATTTATATAACTCATTGCCCATGATTTTTTCCCCCCAGTGTTTGGAAATATGGCTTAGTTTATTGAAAATTATGGTGGGGAAAGGGAGTGTAAATAATGCTCTTAAGCCTAACTCTTATGTATGCTGGAATACAGCCTTCTACCTGTTTTATTAGCTCTTGACAACGGTGCTTTTTTCTACACAAATCATGACATCGTTCTATCAGATAATCAAAATTTTGTAGTTGCCTCTGTAATTGGCTTTATTTGGCAGCTTGGCCCTTTTTTGGGTATGATGGTTAAGTGTACATTTCTGTAGTAAATCTGTGTAACGTATTCCCTTTGGAATCTGTTACTTCTGAAGAAGATGCTTTTTCCATTGCCCCAACAAAATCCCTGAGGACAATTTCCCATCTATTTCCAGTGAATAGTGAGTGGTTGACTGCAATGCAGAGGGTGGTATGGAAGATATGCTTGTTTTAGGATATGACACAAAAAATTAATGTTACGGCTGTTGTATTTTGTTTGGTTTGGTGTTTTTTTCTTTTTTAAGTAAAAGTACAGGAAAGATCTCAGTAGTAGAATTTGAATTGGTTTGAAACAATATGTAGGTGAATGTTATAAAATGAGGAAGAATTTGTGTGATTTTTATTGAAAAAAAAATATTATGTCATGTACGTATTAGAGTTCTTTAAATTAGCAAGCACATGGGCAGGGAAAAACTGGGTGATGTTACTTGGATTTCCAAAAAAAGTAGTTGAGAAAATCAATCCCCAAAAATTTGAAGAGAAGTTGAATTGCTATGAAGAGTGCATCTTTATATTGACAGATGGCTGATAGAAGTGGAGATGAGGGGAGAGTTCATCTGTAGAAATAAACAGTCTTTTTTCATGGTGGAATCTTAGGTCTGTTTGTGCTGGGAATCCATGCATTTCAGTGTATTCATAAATGCTGTGGGAAAAGGGTAGAATAATGAGATAAAGTTTGTTGACAGAATTAAGTTATTCAGGATGTTGATACTGAAGGGTTAGCCATGAAGGATTGCAAAAGGGATATTGATGTACGGACCGTTACCCTACAGTGTCTTCAAGTTAAACATGGTATTAATTCAGGGTGAGGAGATAGTATGAAAATGGCAACCCTTGGTTTATATGTGCAGTGATGGGCACTGAAATTGCATCATTTGGTAATTAGTAAGATTTTACAACTGGAATGAAAATGCCCCTTCAGAGTTCAGCCGTAGTCAAAATAGTAATCAGGATCTTGAAAATTAGGGAAGAAATAATGGCTCATTATACTGCCATTATCTTATGCCACATGCACTCCAGTTTACAACTCATAGGACCATGTTAGCGGAATTGCATGTTCAAAGAAGGGCAGAAAGGATGGTCAAAGGAATGGAACAGGTCTGCATGAGAATTTACTAAATACTAATACTCTTCTTGGTCTAGAATAAAGACGACAGGAAGAAACAGGTGCCAGGTCTCTGTCATCAAACTTTCTTCTCTTCCTGGCACTTCAAATGGCCAAGCTGAGTAGGACTATGAAATCTGACAAGGACATCCAAGACTTGGTGAGGCTTTGGATGTGGAGTGTAAAGAAAAAAGGGAGTACAGGTGCAATTTCAGGAGACTCTGGAGGAACTTCAGAAGGAACCTGGCATATTCAGTAAATATATGTATGGTGAAGAGGGTCTTCCTCTCACCATGGAATGGGGATGAGACAGGATTCCACAAGCACACCTGAATCTCTGTGCCTCAAGTCCTCTACTGAGAATTATCCAACATACATTCGTGTTAAGCAGTAGACTTGGTTAACAATAAAAACTAACCCACATCACCCCACTTTTTTAACCTTCCTATGATGGCAGTGTGTCATGCTGCTCGTTATTATGATGTGACAGAAGGTCATTCAGTTGGAGGAGTGAAGCACAATTAGATAGGGAAGTTTTCTGAGGTGTGATTTCAAGGTGAGTTGCTTATCTTACACATCCTACTAAAGAGATGTAGGATGGAAATATCATTTTGGAGATGTGGTGCAAGTTTCACCCTCTGTGTGTCTCTGTTACATTTTTGTACAGCTGTGTTAGGATAAAAATTTAACAAAATGGCAAAAATATTTTTTTACAACTCATTAACAGATGGCGTGTAGAGACAAGACAGTCTTATAAAAACAGAATAAAAATCCACCCTTAAAACTATTTATTACTTTGATCATCTTGAAGACTTTTAGTGCTATCTGTCTAATAAGCTGTTATGTGCTTACATGGCCATTTGGCTGGCATCTCATTCTTACTTTGCAAGATCATTACCCTGGAAATTGCTTTCATCGAGAGAGATTAGGATTTCGTGATAAGTATATCTTTGTGGACTGGTTTTGTCCCTGAAGTGCCATTCAGATTGAAGATTAATTTTCTCTTGTATTCTGTAGTTCCCAGTATTGTTTGCAGTGTGTTTGGAGATGAGCATGTTCAGTTGTCTGTAATACTTGAGATAGGCACTTCAGAGTCTTGTCCACAGCTTTCTAGAATAAACTGATAGGGCGTTAAATTTTCATTGACTTTGCAATTAAATGTATACTCCTATTAAGTGTGCTGAGTTAAAAAATCACTGGCATTTTGTACAGTATTTTAACAGTAACTTTAAAGTATTCTGTTTACTTTTGTTATGATTTTTCTCACAGAGAAAAGTAAAATTGTTCCCAAAAGGTCATATGGGAAGCCTGTATTTAATGTTCTTTTTAACTTGGTTATTTAACACCTGCTTTTTCAAAAACTGAGCCAGCAGCTTGGAAATGGTTTCTCTTACGAGGACAGACTCCTTCTGAGTCTTCTCTGATTTGTTAGACTTTCCCTGCCCTGCATCAAATTTTGTAGACGTTTATCCTTTGTTCCTCCTTAAGATTTGAGTTGATCTGGAAAAAATGACTTTTTTTTCCCTTTAGCATCAGACAGTGTAGTTTCTTTCTGACGTTTAATTTAGCATGTGATAAATGCTATCTTCCTTTAGAGAAGGAATGTCTCACCTTCAGTTTTCTGATGTGCCATGGTTTAAGAATAGGCAATACAAAACAAATCTTTGTATAATTCTGTAGAGGACTTTTATAGTTTGTTGTTTTTTGGTGTTTTGTTATTTATTTTTCTTGTTCATTTGGTTTGTGTTTTTTAATCAGGGTTTAACCTTTCAGTTTATTCAAGTCAGTTGATCTTACTGAAGCAACATTCTTTCATCTGTTGGGGTGACTTTGCACAGCAGAGCCTTTGTATGAGAATGAGCCTTGGGTGAATACACTGCTCTTTGCAGCAGTGCTCTCTGTTCCAGGCAAGTACCAGGAGACTGTTCTACCCCTTAGATATTGGGATTGCTGGGAGACCTAATATCCACCTTCCAGTACCTGATGGGAGCTTCTAAAAAGACTGGAGAGGGCCTGTTCACAAAGGCCTGGAGTGAAAGGCTGAGGGGCAATGGTTTTAAATTAGAAAAGAGTGGATTTGGATTGAATGTAAGGAAGATGTTCTTTACCATGATGGTGGTGGAGCACTGGAACAGGTTTCCCAGGGAGGTGGTTGAGGCCCCATCCCTGGAGACATGCAAGGTGGGGCTTGACAGAGCTCTGAGCAACCTGCTCTAGTTGAAGATGTCCCTGCTCTCAGCAGGAGGGTTGGACTAGATGACCTCGAGAGGTCCCTTCCAACCCAGACATTTCTATGATTACTGGTTTTGGTTAGATTACCATATTCTGTTTAGTTCCTGGTGCAAAATCAGTTACTAAATGAATGGGAAAAAGAAATTGATCCAAGAAACGTGAGGTGGTTTTTGAATTGGATTTTGGTATGTATGTATATCATGAAGTGGTGACAGATGTGCAGTGTTTGAAGAGATATTTGGGGGGGGGGGGGGGAAAAAAAA
>VWZY01006289.1:356795-381987 GCA_013399075.1 Chloroceryle aenea
TGGGAGGTGGAGTGAGTACATTTTAGAAACAGACTTCAGACTGTGATGCTCACTGCAGCAGTGTCTCTGATTTCAGCAGCAAGCTTCTGTACTTACTTCTGTACTTACTGTTTTCACATAAGAACTTATGCAAATACTTTCACTATGCCAGTCCTTCCAACTGTGAACTTACGAAAATAACTAGAGCAAACAGATTTTGTTGGTGGTCAGATATCTATCAGTAGTGATCAGACATTTAAATGCTTCTCATTTTTGGGGCAGGTGTTTCATATGGGCTGATGTTTATGCAGAAAAGAACATAAATGGCTAGTGAATGGAATTGGGCAGATTTTCTTCCTAATTTATAGAATCATATGGTAGCTCAGCTGTAAAGCATGTTTTTTGAAGTTTGTGTAACGTTTTGTGTGTCCACTCCTTTGCTTTCTTCTTCCAACTTGTAAGTGTGGGTAGAGTGCTTTGCAGCCTCTCAAACTTCTGGGTTTATCTACCACTCGAAGATGTCATTGTTTCACTTTTTACTTGCCTGAACTGCATTTCTACTGTGGAAAAATGCAGCTACTGCCTCATGTCATAAGGGTCAAACTTAATTGAGTAAGTTCTTTTAAACTGAGAGCTGCATTTCATACTAGCATATAGACAGCTAACTGTATCTTATACAGTTATTTAGAAAAGTGGGTGTGTTTTAGTATGGTATCTGGGCACAGACGGAGGAATTCGGTGTAACAGTTCAGGAGTGAGTCAGGTCCCTCTGAGGCACACCAGAGCTGCCCTCTGAGGCAGAGGAAAACCACTTGGGGCAGTCTGGGGTCACATTTACCAGCCTGGTTCTCACTCCCTGCTCACCTCGTTTGGTGCACTCTGCCAGTTCCATCCTTCCCAGTTGATCTGCACTACTCAGATTGTATTGACATCTGTCACACTATTAATAATCCATTTTTCAGGCTGAAGAGACACACCGTTGTTCTTCACTTAAATGCTTCTCCATAGTTTTAATTATCCCTAATAATTTCATGTCAGCCTTGGAGATAAGAGGGGAAGGCAGAAATTTGAGAAGCACTGAGAGGTTGATAGAGCCCTGTGGGTTAGTATAGTTGCCTAAATAATGATGTGATTCTAAACTCAATTTGCTGCATTTACTACTGAGATTTTTCTGGTTTACCATGGAGTTGATACTTCCAAAGAAATTTCTCATGCATCAGCAGATCCCATTCTTGAATGGCAGTAGTCAGCTTCAAAAACAGTGTCCACTACTTCATGTGTACTCATGCTTGATTTGACTGCATTTTTATTACTTGCTAGTGTCACTGATGTTCCTCCACAGTTTTTGATTGTCTGACCCTGTCTGTCCCATCCAAAACTTTATGGTGTCACAGGCACAGTCCCCAGCATAAACAGGGCTCTGTTGGGACTTTGCTATGAACAAAGTGACTGCTTATTCAAATTGTTTGCCAGCTGTCTTTAAGGAATAATTGGTTATTTGTCATATAAGAGCCTGTGTAGGAGAGTTTAGTTTGTTTGGAGCTGTTTGTGAGAGATCTTTAGTAAAAGTGTTTTGGTAGTCCAGGTGGGCTATTTCAGTGGTTTCTCAGTATGCTCATCAAGTCTTTCATGGAAGGACAGTAGACTGAGATGTAGCTTTTCCTTACTGTAGCTGCATGGAATTACCTGTTTACCCATTGTTTTTATTTATTTTGGTTTTGTTTTTATTTTTGTTTCCAATTTATAGAAATTTTTCTGGTACAAAAATTGAACATAATGGATATGTTGTTCCCTAATTCTCCCCTTGAACTCTTGTCAGAAATTCATGTTGCTTTTTCCGTGTCTTAGAAATATCTTTCAAGTGAGAATTCATGAATGACAGCTAGTAGATCTTCATTCTTGAGTTCCATTATTTTTCACATTGTGAGCTTGTTCTTTATGTCCTTAAAAGCACACTTGAGAATTTCTGGTACGAGAAGTCTCCACAGTTTTTTCCTCAGTATGTAGATCTAAAAAAAAGAAGGGGAGGGGTCTTTTTTTTTTTTTTTTNTTTTTTTTTTTTTTTTTTTTTTTTTTTAGGATTTTATCTCCCATGAATCCTACTTTATGTGCTGATTGTCTTCTTGCCCTGGAGGAGCACTCTAATAGATCAGCTATTTCTTTTCTCTTCTGAAAATGGTTTATTTTTTATGTTGGTGGGTTTTTTTTGTTGTTTGTTTATTTTGTTTCCTGTTTGTTTCTCAAAATTGATTGCTCCATTTTTCACATGTACATTACCTGTTAGAACTTACGGCTGTTTCTTCCCCTTCCCCCCACATTCCCCCTGCTTTTGAATATTGCTTCCTGAAATCTTATAATTTTACTTCAGGTAGTTTACGTGACTTTACTGTTTAGCCATGTTGACATTTTTTTCCTAGTTTGTTTAATGACTTCTTTTATGTGAGGGTAAGCAGTTATTTTCTCCCAATGAGTGTGGATGTCTTAACAAAACTACGATCAGGACATAATTGTAGCAAACTGTTTTGGCTAAGCATTTGTACAAAGAGGCATACAGGAAAAGGTGAGCCAGAATATAAGTACAAGTTTTAAATATATTTATTTTTGGTTTAAACTCTATTTTCATATTTTGTAATCCTGCATAAACTGCACTTACTTTGCTTTAACAAGATTTGAAGAATATCTGATTTCTGTAAATGCCTACTGTCTTGAAAATCATCCATGCTAGATGAAAAAACACAGTTTTCATTAGTAGCAAGACAAGCAAATCTTGCTTCTTTAGCCAGCCTAGCGTTAGAGCAAGTGGTTTGATGAACAATTTGATGGATAAGGAGTTGGCTGGATGGCATCATCCAAGGACCTGCAGTTAATGGCTCTGTATCCAAATGAAGATCAGTAAGAACTGGTGTCCCCCAGGATTCCATTCTGGGACCAGCGCTACTTAATATCTTTATTAATGACATAGTGGGATTGAGTGCACCCTCAACAAGTTTGCAGATAACACCATGCTGAAAGGTGCAGTTCATAGGCTTCAGGGAAGAGATGCCATCCAGAGGGGCCTTGACAGGCTTGAGGAGAGGGTCCACATGAACTGTATGAAGTGTGACAAGGCCAAGTGCAAGGTCTTCTTGCACTTGGGTCAGGGCAATCACTAGCGTAAGTACAGGCTGGAGGATGAACAGCTTGAGAGCAGCCCTGAGGAGGACTTGGGGATGTTGGTAGATGAAAAATCTGACCTGAGCCAGCCATGTGCACTTGCAGCCCAGAAGGCCAACTGTCTCCTGGGCCACATATAAAGAAGTGTGTCCATCAGGTTGAGGGAGGTGATTCTTCCCCTCTAGTCCACTCTTGTGTGACCCCACCTCAATACTGCGTCCAGTTCTGGGGTCCCTTGCACGAGACAGACATGGACATCTTGGAGCAGGTTCAGAGGAGGGCCACAAAATGATCAGAGGGTTGGAGTGTATCCCTTATGGAGAAAGGCTTAGTGAGTTGTGGTCATTAATCCTAGAGAAGACTTGAGGAAGATCTTACTGGATCAGTTCAGTACTTAAAGGGAGTTTGTAAGAAAGATGGAGGGAGCCTTTTTACCAGAGCCTGTAGTCATAGGACAAGGGATAACAGTTTTAAACTAAAAAGGTATGGGGTTATATTAGATATAGAAATTGTGGAGCCCCACTTCCTGGAGGTTTTCAAGGCTGGGTTTAATGGGGCTTTGAGCAACCTAATCCAGTGGAAGTTGTCACTGCCCATGGAGGGGGGATTGGAACTGGATGGTCTTCAAAGGTCCCTTTTGACCCAAACAATTTTGTCATTTTAAGTGGAGAGGGATTTCTGGTTGGCTATTAATAAACGTGATCTATTAATTTGCTGAAGGTAGCACAAAGACCATGTGTGGTGTCTGTAAGGTGTTCAGGTATTTCTTTTTTGAAAGCAAAAAACAAGTGTTGCATTAAATGTTGCAAAACTGCATGTAAGTATTTTACACTGGGCTCTCGCTTCGTCCCTACCACAAATGTTGCTGTGTGCTGATAGACCTAAATCACCAGTTTTTCAAGTGAATGTACTTTTCAAAACAAAATGTATTTATAGAAAATGAAAATGTTCTTAAAGACAATTAAGGAAAAATAATTCAGAAGAGTGATTCCCCCCCTTCTTCCATGTACTACATTTGGGACTTAAATGGTTGTTAAAACCTGGAATAGGTGTATCCATTGTCCAAAAAGTCTATGTCTACATAAATCTGTTCTTAATTTTGCTGGGTTTTTTGTTTTGTTTTGTTTTGTTTTTTGTTTGTTTGCTTTTGGTTTTTTTGTTTTTGTTTGTTTGTTTGAATTATTATTATTTTTCTAGCTTGAATTATCTGTCCTTAAACTTAATGCTAAATTTGGCTCTCTGCTACTTGAAAGCATTGGGATGCTAGCAACAACCTGTATTATCCTGTTGGGTTTTGGCATATTCTGGGTTTGTGGTAGTAGGACACCTGACTGCACACAGCTGATGCTTCAGAATTGGTTGTGTGCAACTCTTCTGTGTTTCCCACCACTGTGGTGTAGCTTTCCCGATGCTCTGAACTGCCACATCCCCTTTTTTCCCCTATCATTTCTAAACTGATGGACTAATCAGGTGTGGTCCCAGCATGTTTGATGAAGCAGAACTGCTGACTCATGTAGTTGCGTATGTCATACGTGAAGGAGCTGCTAGTCCTGTCTCTCATGGGACTGCCATTGGGTTCGCATTGGGTAGCTTCTTGAAGCTAGGCTGATTTCACATTCACTTACATGTCTTTGAATTGCTTTTACTTGTATTTTGGGCTTTGAGAGTGATGACCAGGAATGCCCAAACCCAGGCACTGCCTGAATGTAAGCAAAGTGTTTACAGCACTATAGTGCCCCCAGAAGCAGTTTAGCTCTAGATGTACATCAGCCAGCCAAACCAGTAGCCAGGATGAGTGACCCACCATCTGGTCACCTGTGAGTAACTGGAAGCTGAGCACTGAACTAGAAGTGTAAAATAGAGACGAAACTGACTGGAGATTCTTTGTTTTCTGCCTGTATTCAACCTTTCCTCTGTGGTGGTGAAGAGCATTTATGTATTTGAATTCTAGAAGCATATTACTTTTTATTGTATAAGAAGCATGTAAGTGATTAGTAATATTTTGCAGCAGCAACTGGTGTTGGCAAGAAGTAGTAAGTAACAGTTGTTGTAAAAGTCATTGTTCAGCTGTGAACTGGTTATATTTTTCACTGTTTTCAGTCAGTCTGAGAAGACTGATAGTTAGGCTTGGACAAAGCAGTTGTGGGGTTTTTTTCAGTGTTTTTTTTTTTTTTTCAGTTTGTCTTTCAGTAGCTGTGCAGAGTTTTAGTTAAAACTGCTTTTGTCAGGAAAGGATAGAAGAAAGCATCTCATGTTTTCAGGGAGAAGAACTTGTGTTTTTGAAACTCTATGACTGAAGAATATTTATTTACATGTTAGCTTCAGAGCAATAGATCATTATAAGGAATTTTGGGAGAATGACCTGTATTTAAGATTGTCTCATCCTTTCCTCTGTGTGATCCTCTTTACTGTTGCACTTTGTTAAATGTAGAAAATTCAGAATTATGTTTTCTGAGGCAGCAGTTTGCTAAAAGTTGAATGAATCTTAGGAAGTTAAAGGTATTATTAAGAACTTTATGGATATTAATCTAGTTCAATGTAATGTATTGCTCAGGGTGTGTAGTAAGAGGACAATCCATTGTCTGTTAACAACTAGGGCTGGAGGGAAAAAGAGTAGTGGGTTTTTTTAAAGCAATATGTTGGGAATAATTGGAGATTTTCACAGCAAGTAAATAGCCTTGGATAATGGAGTCCTGACACCTGTGTGAAAGGAGGAGTTGTCTCCAATTAATATTTATCAGTTATAGCTATAAAGTTAGTTAAGGTGCAGTTCTCACTATGTAACAAACATCCCATGAGTATCTGTCATGCTGGACTGCCTCTGCAAAGAGAACAGAGTTACTACTGCATCCTGGGAGAAAATTGTTGCAAAACTCTGCTACTTGCATTCTTCAGCTGTTTTGGTGGTTGGATACTAATGAAGTTACAAAGCTATAGTAAAATTCACAACCCCTCTGTTTTTTTGCTTAAGCATTTGTAATACTTCTGATCTATTATTTCTCTGAGTAAATGCAGTCAGTGAAAGAAGTCCATGCTTTTTTCAAATCTGCTGGTTTAAGTGGCAAAATTGCTACATGCTCTGTCACATGAGGCTGGATTATTTTTTTTTATTCAATGGAAAATAAAAGATTTGACTCAGCAGGCATATGATGACGAATATAGTAACTATTTGGTTAAGCATCTGTTATGCTTCCATAAAGCTAGTCAAGTATATTAAATTTTTTTGCCCTTGAAAGAAAAACTTAATGAGCTGCTGTATTAGCATATCATATATATTACCTTTGTAACTTCACCTGCAGGTGTCTGCTGTGTTTAGTGACCATTGCACAGAAAAATCTGATATCTTTCAAGCATTTTGGTTGTTACATTTTATTTCTTAAATGAGGATGCCTTTTGTGGTATAATATTTATTTAATATGATAAAAATTCAAAGTGGCATTTCTTGTGGAGTAATGATGTATTTTTATACTGCTTAAAACTGTAGAATGTATTTGTAATAACTCCTTGTTTTTGTTTTGTTTTGTTTTTGTGTGTGTGTTTGGTTTTGTTTGTTTGGTTTTGGCAGTTGTACTCGCTAAATGACTATAAGCCACCCATTTCTAAAGCTAAGATGACACAGATCACCAAGGCAGCAATCAAGGCTATAAAGGTAAGAAAATGAGTAATTCTTTTCACTTCCTTTCCATTTCTCATCTGTGTCAAAATAGTGGAATAGTTTTAAGAACTTGCTGTAGAACTTCCCATCTCTCCCAATCTGTGTACAATTTCCAAGTTATGATCAAAAGTGATAATGGGATTTTTGGGAGTGCAACAGGAGGCTGAATTCGTTGAGTGACTTTCATTTGCTGTTTGTCATACATGAGAGACAGTTATACCAATTGGACTCTTGAATCAGCTTTGAAAGACAGGAGTGCTTTTCTCAGTTTAAAAAGGAAACACTGACACTGCTTGAGAACAGAAATACAATCACATACAGAAGTACAATCTGCTCCACCTCGGGGGGGGAAGTATTAGGATTAATACAGTTGTTATTGAGTTTTATTTCATTTTTATAAATTCCTAGCATACTCTTTCATGGGTGTTCATAGATAGGGTTTGTTTTGTTTTTTTTTCTTTTTAATGTTGCTTGGATATAAATTTTTATAAATATAAATTATAAATATAAATATAATCTTAAATTTTAGCACACTCATTAAAGAGTTGCCCTGCTACAATCAATTGCTAAACAGCAATGGAGCAGGAGAAAACAGCACTGAAAATGTTGAAAGGAAGTAGTATGCCATTAGTGCTAAGCATTAAAACAAATGGAAGCTCAGTGAAAGCTGGAGAGGTAAAAAAGAGGATAGAATAAAAGCTAAAAAGTGATTAACTTATATTCTTCATACCTGCATTCCTCTGCTGAGAATGCAGATACTTTTTTAGGTAATTAAACCCTTTCTGGGGTTTGGAGGGAGTGCAATTTGGTGACAGAACAGTGAAATTCACTGGCTTTCGTAAACAAGAGAAGTCTATATAGACTGGAGTTTCTGTTACGGTATAACAAATGCTAAAAGCTTATATTGAACCTAAACAGGTAGTAAATGTTTCTAGAGATAAACAGCAAAATGACACCAATGATACCAGAATGTTTTATCATGTGCTTAACTTGTAAATTCTACTTCTGCTCTTATAATTTCAATAGCATTTAATTCTGTAAAGTAGTTATTGAGATGGTTTGGAGCCATTTTGATATTGTGTGAATAATTTTTTTTTTAAGTCAATTTTAAAGCAGAACTATTCAGTAGATGTTATAAGGTCTTCCTGTACTCATGTTTTCAGGTTATTAAAATGAGCACTTGCAACATAAATGAAATACAGGGAAGTGCTATGCTTAGTAACATTAGGCTAACATCTTCAGTCATGTATGATGAAATAATGATGTAGGGAACATTATTCTCTTAGCTCTCACTAAACGAGTGCACATAGTTTAAAAAAATCCGGTGTAAAACACCTTCAGAAGGCAAGACAAAGTGAGATTAGCTTTTTTATTTACTGTTAAATGTTCTAAGGAAGACAGCATAGTCAGCTGTAGGATGATCAGGATTGCTAGTTAATCAACCAAAGTTCCTAATTTTGTTTTCACTATCAATATTGCATGACTTGAAACAGTATATGCCTTTTCAGATTTTCTCCTCCTATTAAAACAGTCTCTTTTATTTCCTAGTTTTACAAGCACGTTGTACAGAGTGTTGAGAAATTCATTCAAAAGGTAAGTCAGTCACAGGTATTTTGTGTTAGCACTGAGAAGCATATCCTTATTCTGGATTACATAGTATTGAAGACCATTGGGGTTTAGGTACACATACGGATTAATATTTTTATCACACATTAGTTTATTTCAGTTTTCAGTCACATTCAATTTCTGCTAGTAATAAGTAGCAGATCATAACCTATGATGTCAAAAGAGAAATACTTTGTCCCTGTTTGTAGTTCTGATATACTTTGATCTGAATGCTGTTTTAGGACTAAGCTGTTTGCATTTAATGTTAAAAGAGGCTGTCATTTGAAAGGCTAACAGCAAAGGAATTGACAGTGGTTTGGCAAGTAGCAGTTGCTTTTGCTGTTTTGCCCAATTTTCCCATTTTAAACCAGAAGGGAAAATGACCTTTAAGCCTCGTCTCTGTGTACCATGAGATGTATCATTTCAGTTGGTGATTCTGGCTAGTAATTTAAACCAAAAAATATTTATATGGCTGGACTGGAATTACTTTTTTTTGAAGATGCAGTATTAATTTAAAGATTATGAATATCAAAGAATTCTATTGCATTTTGTTTTCTTCTAACAGTTATTCTTGGGTAAATCTGCATTTTATCTCCAGTTGAAAATGCATGGATTCCAGTTTTCCTCCTTGTCTGTGTTGTACTTGATTGTTCAGTTGATCATTTTGGCACTGAATTTCTTCTCATTTTGTATGTAGGGATAAATTATGATCAAATTTGCTTTTATTTTGACAAACAAGCTAGAGAAGTTAGTCTGTTAATGTTGCAGTGTTGGATGCTATTTTTCTTCTGCTGTCCATTTTACAAAGCAGTCTGGATTGCTCTGTGTCAGTAACCTGTGTTCCTCATTACCTTTTATTCCTTGGTGCTCAGTGTATGCTACAGTGCCTTTTGGCACTGGTTGGAGAGTGTAAATGGGATTCAGCTTCAGCTTTGTGTTCTTAACTGTCTCAAAAAAAGTTCATGATTTAGTTATTTAGGTACTAGAACATCAGTCTTATGTGGAAAAGGTGTCATGCTTACGTTTCATGACACCACTAAAGACTCGCAGTATACTTTATCATCACTGCTCAAGTAGCCATCTTTTGGGGTGTCACCTCAGACTTCTTTCTGGCCCTAAGAAAATATGCTACAGGTGGACATAGGAAGACGAGAGCAGGTGTACATCTTATCCATCCCTGATCCGTAGCACTGGGCAGTTTCATGCTTCAAAATTAATTCTGAATTGCTCAAGTTCAAATACTGCTTTTTAGTTGCCGTGGCTGTGATTGGCAATTCTGTATTCAGAAGCAAGAGAGAAGATTTATCCTCTGAATGAAGGAGTGGTAGTTTGTCAGGAATTGAACTGATTAGTTGTGACCCTTCCACAAGCTGCTAAGGGTATGGGTTCTCTGTTCACATGGGTGTTTGGTGCTACTTGATAAGGGAGTTCTGGGCTGTTCATTGCTGGTTAGAGAAGACAGGTAGGTGGTGTTATTGATTGCTCTGAATTGTTTCCCTTTTGTGGGCTTGTCCTTTTTTCAGTATTTCATGAATAATTTAGTGACACATGCAAATTCTCAATTACATCAGATAGTGAAGTCTTACTTTAGTAGAATTGGAGATAAGCAGATGAAAGTTTTCTTGTATTTGTTTGATATTTATGGAGTTAAGTTTTATGTTTGGAAGGTAATTGGATTATTTTTCTGGAAGCAATCACTCCAAGTTAAAGCTCACAATTACTGAATCTTCCATTCAGATCTGCCATAGATTTGTCCAGAGTGATGTCAGTGCCATCTCCATTAGTTTACTGTTGATTCTATCCTAATCCAATTTTTCTTTTTTTTCCAAATTAATCTCCTGAGGTTACTGAAACTCCAGGTGAAGTAATTATCTGTGACATTTTTTTGCTTTGCAACACCCAACTCATTGCTCTTTTGCCATTTTTGTTGACTGTTTTATTCTCTGGCAAAACCCATCACTTCAGAGGTCAAATGACCACGTTCCATATATGTAAGGAAATCCCACTGTGAGAGAAAGACTTGAATAATTTCGTTGAGTAATCATCTTATTGCTTAGACTCACTAAGAAATTGAGTGAACATTTATTGTGTAAAAACTTACCTCAGATTGGGGATATGCAGACTCACTGCCCCAGCTATCATTATTTAAGTTTTCATTTCTATTTTATTATCCTTTCCTTTATTTATGATCTGTACTAGAGTAATTATAATATTTTCTTGCTTTCTGTCTGTGCCATGTTGTTAAATACCCCAGCTAGCTATATACCCCAGCTAGCTATATACCCCAACTATTTACCAAGTTTTCTTTTTAAATGTCGTCACTTCATTAATTTCAATATTGTGAAAAGTCGTATACCTGTCTGTACTGTATGCAGAATATACTTAATTTGGGCAATAATACAGCTAAAATTTGGGCAGCTACAAAACATTGAAGTGATTTTCTGAAGACAGTGTATTAATTACATTTTACTTTCATAATTTTAATAATGCACATTTATTCTTAAAAGGATTTCACATATCCTTAAAAATAAAGAATGCCATGCTTAAAAGCAGTGGACCTAAATATGTGCTTTATCAAGGTTGCAGATGTTATCAGATCAGCCCTTTTCAGAACAGGAACTCTGTGTCTATGTCTAGGTTATGATAAAGTTAGTGGTCTGAAGAGTTTGTTTGGCACTGTATTATAGATGATGAATTTAGTGTGTTACCCAGTATGTTTATAGACCGTCTGGATCAGAGAGGGAGTGGGTGTTACTTTCCCATGTTTTCCATAGTACCTTATGTAATACGTGTGTACAAGCAATAGTCGTGAAGTGAATTCATGTCGCAGGATGTTCTGGTCACGATTATGTTTTTGTACCACTTTTCATTCTGTCTTAAAACTGATTGCACTAGTATGATGCAATAACTTTGAAATTAAGAGGGAAAAAAATGAGCTTTAATTATTAAGTATGTAAAATGACCTAAATGAGTACTATTGTAGTTAGCAGACATGCTGTATAAATACAGTGCTGTTTGTAAATTACGTATGTTTTCCACGATTTTAAAATAAGTATCACTCATTCATTCTCAACCAAGCAGATGTCTGCATGAGTATGTTCTTGTTCTGGTGGGAGTAGGATATACTACATTCTGCTTACAAGAATGTAAAGTAAACAGATGTTGACTTGGATCATAAAGAAGGACAAAAATATGTTGAATTATATTTGCAGCAAGTCCCAATGTACTATGAAGAATTTGGGCATTCTTTATGCTGTTCTATTCAAATAGGTGTGTGCATTTAATATGTGGTTTGTGCAAATTTGGAATAGCTATGTTCTAAAAAGGTTTTTAATGGTATTAAGTTGCTTTTATACCATTTAGATATTTTCATAAAACATACAGATGTGGTAATTTGAACATTGAAGGTTAGCAGTTTTTGAGAGAATTTCACTTTTCAGGACTATTTATTAAATAGAAAACATTTTGATAATACTTAAAGAATAGAGAGGACTGTTTAGATTTATTTGGCCATTAATGTTGTTTCTTTGCATTTTTTTTTTCACATGTGCACATTTTAAATTACTGTTCTTTGTAGTGCAAACCAGAATACAAGGTACCTGGTCTGTATGTCATTGACTCCATTGTAAGACAGTCCCGGCATCAGTTTGGGCAAGAAAAGGATGTATTTGCTCCAAGATTCAGCAATAACATCATCAGCACTTTCCAGAACCTGTACCGTTGTCCTGGGGATGACAAGGTAATCGACTTAGGGTTTTTTTCTAATTAAAGGAATCTTTATGATATTATCTGTAAAGAATAAAGATTTTGATCTTATGTTTTGCTTGCTAGAGTATATCTAATTATAGATTTATGTATTTATATGTTTTCATTTTGCTTGTCTGAGTATAGGGTAGGGGAAGACACATCCAAGTTAAAAAGATAGAATTTTGAAAGGGTGTTCAGGAAGGCTCGCTGGATTTGAGTTAGCATTCTGATAGTGAACATTTGTTAGTACAGGGAGTTGTAGTCAGTCTTTTATTGTCTTCCTCCCCTCTTCAGTGACAAAACTAACAAGGAGGTTTTGGGTAGTGCCAAAGAATAAATAGTCTTTCTTAGTAGCAGTAACTTCAATGTAAACTAGAGTGCTTTTGACTGAAGAAGCAAAATATCTTAAAAGTTACTTTTTCTTTTATACTGAATCAGCCAATGGCTGAATAAGGCCTAACTGGAACAGTTTGACGCAATAGTTCAGTTGTTGCCTTGGTCCATAGTAGGCAAGATAGCTCCCACATTATCTTTATAACAGGTTGGCTGCAAATAGCAGAGCGTGCAGGCAGTTTAACTTCCTTTATACTTGTCATTGATCTTAAAATAGTTGGGAGTTTCTTACTATTGAATTGAAAAATTACAAAAAGATGTAAAATGCAAAGGCATTTATCTACACATAAATTCGTGTAATAGCATCATTAAGTCAAGTAGGAAGTGAGGGAGGACACCGCAGGAAGGGAAAGATGGATTATTCTTTGAATAGTCATATGACATCCTACAGCTGTATTTTTCAACCAAATATCTGAAAACCCAAGGCATCCATGGGAGGTGATTAAGGCAAGTTCAGCCGTTATGTCTTAGGATTCCTGCTTTTTTAGAGGAGTTAGGATCTCTGCAGGGAAATATGTAGGGATCTGCAAATTCTAAATGGTTGAAAAACTCTGCTATGGATGCCTGTGTTTTCTTCTACAACTGAGTTCTGAGGTGCTGCTGAACAGGTTAAGTGACGTTTTTCCTCTCTGCTTTTGGGTTATCTGCATGACCAACTCATGACCATAGTGTTTTACATACATGTATATGTGTGTATATATGTATATATGCCTATATATAGGCATGATACTTTAAATCTTCTTCATTTATCTGTATTCCTTCAGCACTATTAGTTTGTTTTGTATAATCACTTAGTTACTACTGTGGGAAATAACATTAACACAGGAATAGTTTGACTTGTTGAGGAAGAGCTGCCACGAGGATGGAGGCAAATACTCACTTTATGTCTGGCTTTAAAAAAAAATTAGTATATTTATCATAGGGTGAGAAATAGTGATGCTTTTTCTGTTATATTCCAATGGATGGCAACTAATGTATCACATTAGAGGTGTTTGATGTCAAGAGGGATTAGTAAAACACAGTCTGGTTATGGTCAGTAAAACACCTATCAGGTGCATTTCTAGGATGTTTTTCACCTCAGTTAGGGAAGATACTTTTTGCAGTCAGAAGTCTTGCTGTTGTGTTTTATATGGATCCAGTATTATAGGGAAGTCTTTGTCCTGTGAAAGTAGGTACCATACATATGATCCAGCAAAAAATTGTGCTGTTCAAGGTGGCAAGGTTATGTACCTCTTTCCTGGCATTTTGATGTTTAATCTGATAGGAAGGCATGATGGTGAAATGCAAGATTTTTTGTTTGTTTATTTTGAAAAAATTGAGCAGAAGTAGAGTAGTGTTTCCTTTAAAGTAGCAAAACCCCAAACCAACCCACTTAGTCCTTCATCTGGCTCAGCCATGGAAAAAGCAAGAGGGAGAGAGATAGTGAGGTGCTGAAATAGTTTTATATTCTTGTTCTGGCTAGAAGAGGGAAGTTAGAGCCTGTGATGGACTTGCTGGGGACTGCCTTACAGAAGAAATTTTCAGAGAAGAAAGGCTCACATACTGCAACACTGCATGGAAGCCTTCAGAGATCTCTTTGAAGGAACACTAAGTTGCATCTTCCATGCAATGAAAATTCAGCACTTCTCTCTATTAAATTTAAGTATCCTCTTGAAATTCTGCAGATTTTTTTAATTATTATTATTTTAGTTTATACACAGTGGTTAAGTACTCTTTGTTCATGTTTTATAGAATTTAAATAATTAGACCATCTTTGTGACAGCACAGAAGATCTTGTGAAGAACTTTCTGTTCTTCATAATAGAGATAACTCCCCACACACCAGCTAATAAGCAAGGTGTCTTTTTTGTCACAGACATGACTATCCAGCTTCTCAAGATCAAGTGAAATCTTGTCTCTGTGTAGAGATGAAGCTTAGAAAGTATTTGGGAGCAAATTAAGACAGTAGAATAGAAATGTATGCATAGCATGTCTTTACTGTTGTCTAGGCATCTTACATAGGACATCCTCAGGTTCATAGGTTAAACATCTTTTGTATGACCCAGTAACTGTTCTTATGTTTCTTACTGTCTGTAAACCTGAAGGTGCTTCAGTCTAGACAGATTGACATTTCTTGTTAAGTATTCCATAATTGAAAATACCAAGAAAGATAAGCATGACTCCGATCTTTTGTTTTTCCTTTCTTTATTATAGAGTAAAATTGTTAGAGTGCTAAATTTATGGCAGAAGAATAATGTGTTCAAGAGTGAAATTATTCAGCCTCTCTTGGATATGGCAGCAGGAATTCCTCCTCCAGTTGTGACCCCTGTCTTGCCCAGCACTACAGCTGCTATGAGCAACAATACACCAGGTAAACAAAAATAGGTTAAAATCATACTTTGAATCAAAACATTTGTGTCAGTTTTGGTATGCTGGCTGTTAGCTAACATGTTGAAAAATCTCACTACTTTCCTTTAGACAATGCAAATGAACACTAGGAAGAAATATAGATCAGGGAACTGGCAAATACAAGCCAGCAGCCTGCTCTGTTTACTTTCCAACCGTATGCTATATTTATACTATATTTACACTGCAGTAGGACCTATTTTTGCACTCAAAAGTCAAAACAGTAGATCACTGACACAACACAGCACTTAATGCAGTCTTTGTTAATTAGCGGTGCCACAACTGAGAGAAGTGATAAATCAGTATCTCTTTTCTATCCGTAGAATTGAGCTTCCTGAATCATGTCAGGCAGTGGCCCCTTACTTTTGCTGACGGACAGGCAATGATTTTTTGAAGGGAAAAAAAAACATATTGACAATATAAGCTGTAGCCAGTGACATACTTCCCTCTCTCAAATCTGAAGTATGTGGACCAGCAATCATGCTGGACAACCATATGGGCAAAAAAACTGCTCATGGAGTATGTCCCAAGTTAACAAACACTAACATTATTATACAGACCTAATTGTATTGTACTCCGAAGCATCTTTTTTACTTACAGAGGTAGTTGGCAGGGAACTGACTTTTCAACTTTTGTTTTGTTTTGGGTTTTTTTAGATTTTTATTCCTTCACGATTGGGATGTATGGGAAATTTTACATAGTTTTCTGGAACATACAAACCTGCTTTTGTCACCTACCTTCTGCTGATCCCATGCTGAAAAGCAGAGACCTGAACAAATCTACCTTATTTTTTGTTGGTGTCTGTAAATAAAAGTTTCAGCTCTTAGATTGGATTTATTGCATCTTTTGGCTCAATGTTTTTTATTTTGATTGGTTTGATTGCTTTAAGTTGTTGAAGTCATAGCTTTACACCCATACTTTTTCAAATTCAAATGAAAATTGTCTTTCAAAACCAGTAGTAATTTAGTCATTAAGTGTTCATCAGCATATCTGTACTTCTGAGCTTAAACTAGGAGTATTTTGAGAATTGGAGGATATGTCTGGATTATGACATGAAACAGATTATCAGGTTACTGATTTGGTCTCCGTGTTCCTCTGGAATAAAAAAAGCAAGGTAAAACAGGCAATCCACATAAATTCAGCTAATGCAAGTTGAAAGTTCTAGAAGAATCCTTAAGGCTTCTCCTGGGGATGAAGTGCAAGTCCAGTAAATTCTGGACAAGCAGACATTTGAGTAGATTGCTAACAGTTGTTGTATGGTATATATTGTTTTGACTAAGTGATTTGGATTACTGTGTAAAACCTATTTTGCAGTTGTCAGTGTTTCTGTTACTAGTTCCTGTAGTCAGTAGTAGAAAGAGCTGTGAACTACGCTTACACAAAGTAATCCTGCTACTTCAGAAATATTGAAGTGAGCTTGTGTTATTTCTGTGCGCTCTATGTGTGTGTCAGAAAAAATAGTTTAAATTTATGTTAATATAGCGATTTCTCAGTATTTAATAACTGGTTTTGATGTTCTAGGAAGAGTATAGTACCTTTATAATTTGGTTTCTTGCACTCCAGAAATCTTTGCAGTACAAAATAAACAGGAATGTTCATGTCTGGTTTATAATTCCTTTTTACCGCAGCTTTATTGTTGTTCTTGTGTGTTTTTTGTTTTGTGTTGGTTGGTTTTGGTAGTTGGTTTGGTGGATTTTTTTTTGTGTGTGTGTGTTTTTAGTTTTTTTTGATTTGTTTTTTAATTCTTTAACATTATTTCTAAGTCTGCATGCTAAAATATTTTGGTACATTGGGTTGTGTCTTTTTCAGGAACACCTGTGACTCCAGTTACCCCAGCCAACGTGGTACAGAGTTTACCTGATCCTTGGGTATCTCAGATTGCTAATACAGATACTCTTGCTGCTGTTGCACAGATTTTACAGAGTCCTCAAGGCCAGCAGGTAAATATTTTGTAGACAGTTACACTGTACACAGTTTGATACTTTGTGTCTCTAAGGTACACTTAAGGAATACTGCTTTATCTCTTGGTTTTATGTGTGGTGTCCATGTTAACTATCCCGTGAGGTTCTTCATCATGAGTAAGTTCCAGGTAAACTAAAAGTTCCTGTCGCCTTTTGTATACCAACCCTGCTTGTTCCTCAAGAGAATCACAGAATATGATTTCAGATAAGATGGTCTGTAAGACATATTTTTCTGTATAGTATTGCAGATGACTAAATCAGGAGCAGCATTAAGATTTCATGGATAGAAGTATAAAACAGAAGGCCAGTTTATTCGTATTTCTCTGCTGAAGCTAAACATGTACACAGTTATATGTAATGTGAATGTACTCATTCTGGAAGTTTATTCTGTGTAGATTCTTTTCTTTGTCTTTCCGTCAGCTAAATATAGTTTTTATTTTGCAGCATTCAAAAATATAAAAATAAGCTATTAGGAGTGACTGTGTTCCTCAGTTTTAAGTGCTCAACTGCAAAAATGTGGCTTTGATCTGCAGCATGCATGGAACTGCTTGTCCTTTAATTCGCAGCCACAGAAGTTGAGTGCACCCATTCAGCTTTCTGTAAACATGTAGATCATCATCTTTCAGTTCATTCTAGAACTCCGTCACTGTCATAACTTTTGGATTATGATTTTCATTTGGACCGAGAAATAGGATGCTTTACCTGCTGGGGTACTAAACAAAAATCCCAAGCATGTGACTGAGAAGCAGTCACCAGTGAGCTGTTACAAAGCACGGATACTGACAGTAACGACAACTTTACTTACATTCTTTTACAGTGTTCAGATAAGCAGATTTGTCTGTAACTGCTCCTAAGTCATGCAAATGGAGTATTCTCATCTCGTTACACTGAAAGAAATTGATGGGTCTTTGAAAAGCAGAGCAAAATGGGTTTGTAGGATACTTTTAAGTATCCTTGTTTAAGACGGAAGGGATTTTGAAGTGAGAATGGGAAATACATGGAAGGTCATTAAGGTATTTTTAAAGTTTACTATCTAAGAGTATTGTAAAAAAAATAAGAAAAATAAAAAGATAACAAAGATGAGAAGGCTGTTAGTTTTAGAGACAGAAGATCACAAAGAATTAACATTTTGATATTTAGCTCAAAATTATAAAATGAGGAAGAGCATGGATTTTGGGAGAGGGAAAAGATGGTCTTAAGCAGAAGTGGGGAGACAAACTTGATATGCAGTAAATATGTACATCCAGATCTCTAGGGTTGGTAGGTGAACTGCAACATCTGCTTCCATCCTCTCTACCCATTCTCCAACCCATTCCACCCTAACTTTTCGTCCTCCCCCTACTCAACTCCAATGTTCTTGATTTCCTTTTAAGATTGTGTTTGAGTTAGAATGCATGCAGATACATTGAGAGTCTAAACATAGGAAAGGGCAGAGGAAGAAAGGTGTGACCAACAAGAACGTGAAAACAACTAGAATGGTGACTACCAGGATTTTCCCACTCTAGGCCTTCCATGTCTGCTTCCTCAGTTTGATTCCTTCCTATTCCGAGCAGTGCACAAGGTGGACCACCCATTTTTGCTCATTTTTTTTGTGAATGGGCTACAAAGGAAGCTGAAGAGCTGAAGTACCTCTTCTGGTGAGGTAGAACAACTGAAGCATTTTCAGAGGCTCTGCTGGATAAGTAATCTGTATTAACTGTTTTTTAAAGAATAGGAGGAGTTGTTTCACATTACCAGAAGGTAACTCAAACAGTCTTGGAAAAGGATTGTACATTTTTGATTCATTGTGGAAAAGAAGATCAACTTAATGAGCTTATGCAGAGTTTCTAGTGAGCCCTAATAAGAGTGGAGGGGTTGAAGCCTATGACAGTTCAGTGGTGAACCCCATAAGGAGGTAGAATATGAGCATAAAGATAGTCAGGAATTATGTCAACATAGTTTGAACTACCTGGATTTGCAAAGCTGTTTTTTTTTTATTTCTTCCCCCAGAAATACCCAAAGGTAACACACTGGGGCTTTACCTCATGGAAGATCAAAAGACTGCTTCCTCCAATTTATACTAAGGAGGGTTTTTTGTTCCATAGGGATAATATTTTTACTTTCTGTGTTAAGGAAAATCTGTACAATTTTATGGGAGCATCTCTACTAAACAGGTTAATGAAAAAGCCTTTTATTTCCTCATTGGGACAGCCCTTTAAAAAACTGATATACAAAGTAGTAGTAGTAAGGAAAACAAGAAACACAGAGCTATTGGATTGTACATCTGTTCTAAAAAATGATGGAAGATGCTCTATTTTTCTTTATTTTCCTCCTCTAGATATGAAGGAAGAGACTCTTAGGGTATCCTGATACACTGATTAAATGTCTTAGGTCCATTCCCTACAGTTTTGAAAGTTCTTTGTAATACCCAATACTCATTCCACTATAATCCTGGACATCTGGGTTAGAGTGGAGTTGTGTAAACAAGCAAACCACCCCAACTGCTATGCCACCCCTGAAAACTATTTTTAAATAGTGTTTGAAACAGCCACCACTATTTTTAAATAATATTTTTTAACATCTGTCATTTGGCATTACCCAGACTTTGTTTTTACTGTAACATACTTTGTTGTTACTGTATGTTGGTTGCCCCAGAGCTGCTGCTTCTGGTTCAACATTGCATCTAGGCAATTTTTATCTTAAAATAGTGCTATACAGAGCTAAAAGTCTGTGCCATTGCAGGAAATCAAATTACCTTCCTAGCTCCTGGTTCATTTGTTTTTTATGTTTTGTTAACATAGCAAGGGAGGCGCATTCTGTCAACTCAAGCTTCAGTTTCAGCATGGGATTTTTGTTGTTAGTAATCCAGAGACACTGGTGGAAGCTCTTGGTATAGGCATGTTGCATCAGCTTAAAGTGGAGCTTGCAACAGTATAGTTATTTTGTCTACACAAATGTTGCAGCATACAGATTTTCCTAATATAAGTGGGCCCTTAGGAAGCTGGAGTAGGCTAACAGATTTTTTTCAGGTCAGAAGGAATCAAACTGGAGAAGCAGAAGAGGGGGAACCCTAGAAAGCAGGAAATCCTGAGTGGTGACTGGTCATCATGCAACCTGTCAGAGCAAGTTAGGAGGAAGAAGCATCTGCATTTCTTATCAGCCACAGAAAACAAATTAGCCAGTAAGTGGGAACAAAATTTGCCATAAATGAAAACAAATTAAGATGAATAAATAGCCACAGGTTAGATCATACTGCATTCCTGAGGTGTTTTGTTTGTTGGTTTGTTGTTTTGTTTTGTTTTAATTTGAGAGGGAAAAATATTGTTTGTTTTTTCCTTTTAAAAAAAATTTTCTTGTTTAAGCATTTGTTATTTTTTCTCTTTTAGCTTCAGCAGTTGATACAGACACTGCAGATACAGCAGCAGAAACCTCAGCCTTCACTACTTCAAGCCCTGGATGCTGGTCTTGTCGTTCAGTTACAGGCCCTCACAGCACAGCTTACAGCTGCAGCTGCTGCTGCTAACACGCTTAATCCACTGGAACAGAGTGTCTCTTTTAATAAGGTAGAAGTAGAATAATGGGAGTTTGAAGAAATACTTGTTGGTAACATAGATGTTAGTCTTCTTTTGGATGTTACAGTTTGTCTTTAGAAAATACAGAAATACAGGAGTATATTGTAAAGTGCTCCATCTTGAAGATTTTTAAAAACTGTCTAGAGAGAGTACTATAAATGAAAATACTAGTTTTATATCAGTTTAGGACTAAATGGCATTTCATAGAACACTTTGTGTTGGAAGGGACCCATAAGAGTCATCAAGTATGAGGATGGAAAACTTCAATTTATCAAAGTGAAGCCATTGTTATATGGGGTTTTTTTTACCCTTTGTAACACGGTGGTGAGAATTGAGCATGTCTTGTATTGATGGTCATTGTGTTTATGATATGAGGTAGGAAATTATTTATTACAAGGCAGTAAAAGGGAAGCATGCAGAAATTTATGGATGGTATTTTCCCAGAAGAGTAAAATGTGGTTGATCTTGTAATCTTCTTATGTTATAAATGCCAAGAAAACTGCTGGTCTTAGTAACAAAGTGATAGTAAGTGAAGAAATGAATTTATGATTGTAGTTAAAACTAGTCATGTGATACTTATTAAAGGATGGCAAAATGTAAAAAAAACCCAAGCAAACCCTGTACGTAAAGAAAATGTGTGTTGCAATATATGTACTCATCTAAAAAAAAAAAAATTATAAATAATTAAAAAACCACACACAAAACAACAAAACACTAAAAAATTACAGGATGCAGGTGTTTAAGAAGAATGAAATGGTTGAATGACAGATAACAATATATAACTATAATGGCAATTACAGTAATAGCAGTATAATACCAGTAGAATAAAAAAGGAAGAACTTCTACTCAGAGATTAAAAAATAAAATCAATCTTGTCCCATCTTCTTTGGAAGAAACATCTTGTGAGTAGATAGTCTTTGTAGATTAACGATACTTTTAGAGGCAGAAGTACGAAAAATCAAGGTGTCAGAACAGTACAGTGAGCAGCAACACTAGATTAACAGCCTTTGTTTGAGTACCAGACCATACTGTTGCTTAGTCTCTGGGGTTCTAGTCTTTATAAGTAAGTTGTTAACAGGTATACTTAGCTACAGAGCGTGAGCCAGCAGCACAATGCCCTGGCAGAAAGGAGGGCCAACAGTATCCTAAGCTGTGTGACTAGGAGTATGGCAAGGTGATTGATGGAAGTGATCATCCCATCTATTCTAGACTGCATCTTGCGTATTGCATCCAGTTTTGCCACCCTTACCCATGGAAGACAGTGACAAACTGGAGTGATTTTAGTGGAATACCATCAGAATGGTCAGGGCTGGAGCACTTGGTCTGAGGGAGGACAGGAGGTGGTTCAGCCTGGGGAAGAGGCACCTTTGGCATGGACCCCCAGCACCTACAGGACCATCCTTAAGAAGACATTTGTTTCCTTTGGAATAAAAAGCTTCTTTTATGTCTTTAATCATTCCCATTGTTTTTTCTGAACATAGTCTCTTAGGTAATTAAAGTAACAGGTGTAGCATTCATGGAAAGTTCTGTACTTTCATATTGTAGACTCAGAATCATGGAATGGTTTGTGCTGGAAACGACCTTAAAGATCATTTAGTTCCAACCCCACTGCCTTGGGCAGGGACACCTGCCAGTAGACCAGGTACTCAAAACCCCGTCTAGCCTGGTCTTGGAACACATTCAGTGTTGAGGCATCTACAGCTTCCATGGGTAACCTGTGTCTTACCACCCTCAGAGTGAAAAACTATATGTGTGTTTGTGGTGGGCTAACCAAGTATCCTAATACGTAATTTGTTTTAATTTCTATTGCTTTATTGTAGAGGGTATTCTGTTACAGGTTATTTAAAAATCCTGATAGTTCAGATGGATTAGATACAGAAGGTGAAAAATATTCTAGATTTTAGCATCCCATCTCAAGCTTGATGGTTTATGCTTTTGCTGTTTTTTCTAAGAGAGATATTCAGTCCTGCTTTCATATATGTCACAATATTTCATTTGGAAAATAACTCTAAAAATTCTTAACTGATCAGTCTCTTGGCTTATGCTTTGTTCTTGCTAGGCTCCAGTAATTGAGAGTAAATAGAGCATCCTGAGAAAGAAAATGGGCTACTGAATGATCGTGGCCTGTTTGTTTCTGGAAATCTTTTTGCCTTGATACTTCAAAATGACTGCCCTATGTTTTCATCCTCTTTTATTTTACTCTTCTGTGACCAGGGTTTGAGAAGTTCTGGCAGCTTGTAGTTAACTGTAGTTAATATTAACTCTGCTTTTTAGAAAAGTTCTGAAGAACATGGACATGGGTTTGATAGCACTGTTCTATCCATGCATAGTTACTGTGAAAAGACACTCGTGGTGGCCAGTAATGCTTGTTGTATTCCTTCATGCTTGTTCTTCAGTTTCGTCTTCAAGAAAATAAAATGCTACTGAAAAATGCTTCTGGGGTGTTAAAAAAATAATAAACAAAACAAACAATTTTTGTTCAGCAGAACTACAGTGTAGGTGTTTGTACACATAAAGCAGGAATTTTACCCAAGTTTCTCTTTTGCCTGTCAGATATCTTTTTATCCCTCTGGAACATATTACAGGATAACTGCTTGCTTTGAAAGTTTTCTTAGTTGTTTTATTGGATTGATTTGTTTGTTTTGTTTTTCCAAACTACGTGAGAAGTTGTTTTCAAGGAGCACTATATTTGAAGGAATTCAGGTTGTCTACATTTATGTGTGTGTGAAAGTATCATAATTCTTTGCAAAGTAATCAAGCCGTAGGTTGTCTCTTGAGATGAGTAGAACAGTTTGCTGATTGCCAAAAGGTTGGATAGTTGGCTTCTTCATAGCAATTTTTTCTAATTAAAGGTACCATTATATAAAATTAATCTTTTTATTTAAGTCTCCAAACTGGCTGTTATTTACTACGGAAAGAACATGTGGATGTACTTATAACACCAGCCAGAGCTTGAGAAATTTGTGGACAAAATTTGGTATTTGAAGCTTTCAGGAGCTTTGTAGTAACAGCACTATGACATTTAATTTTCATTCGTGTTATTTGCCATTTATTTTTAAGTTGAGAAATAAGAGCATTTTTAATTTGAAAAGTAAATATATGTATAAAGGGACATATAAAGAGTACTCGGTAATGCTTATTTTGCTTTCTCCTAGAAGCTGATGGACAGGTTTGACTTTGGGGAAGAACCTGAACAAAATGAAGAGCCTAAAAAGGAAACTCCTACTTCCCAATTGTAAGATCAAGCTATGTTTATATGGAAAATACTAAAATTTGCCCAACACTAGTTGAACATTAGGATTAAATAGTAAGGAAAACATTGTTTCTTTCAGAGCATAAGTATACTAAAAGAGTAGAAAGAGAAAAGGCAGTTTACTAAGTTAATGAAGCATATAAATGTTAGTATGTCTGTGTGCCAGAAATTCTGTTGACTTCATCTTAGAGTTAGCACAGTCTTTGCTTTGTTATTTATATTCATAGTGTGATAGTGATAACAAAAGTGGTTCTATCTACGTTGTCTTTGTTGGTTTACATTTTTAGTTAAACCTGAAACTCAGTGGTGAAGACACATTGGTAAACTGTTTTAAATCAAGAAAAAGAAAGGTTTTTTAGTTTGTTTTGTTTTCTTTGTTTTTTTTTTTACTTATTTCATTTTAGGCCATTAGTACCGGAATCTGTGAACAACTCACTTTTTCACCAACTAGCTGAACAGCTACAACAACAAAATTTAGAACATCTCAGACAACAGCTTCTGGAGCAACAGCAACCTCAAAAGGTAAGAACTCCATCTTGTGGCTATCATGATAATTATGTTTTGCACTGATAAAAAATTCAAACTCCAGGACAAAAAAATTATTTTGTTACTGACCCTTCTGTTATAATGAAAGTCTTTCTTATTCGCTTAAAGTAACATTTGTTAATGCTTAAAGCATTAAAAAACATGTGTGGGCTGTAGATTCTGTTTCTCTTAGGAAACAATGACTGTGCTTCGGTTGTTCAGCTCTTTATATGGGAGGGGAAGAAAGCTTTTCCCCTGCTGTCTCAAAGAAGGCGAGCACTGAAGTGATTATTCTCCTGTCTGTGTGAAGGCAAAGCAGTGTGTAAGCTGATGCTGCAGAACCATCAAGAGGACAGAATAGAGATTGCAGATTACTTTGCAGATTTACCATACCAAGCTTTAAGTCTTGGCTAATAAATGTCTCATTCTGGTGAAGAATCTGAGCTAAAGAATAGTTACATATTTCCTGAGAAATGATCTTATTAATTATAATAATTGAATAATCTTATTATTGAGAGTGGCTTGGAGACTACATCTCCAAGTTACTTCAGAACTCTGGGATGCATCTCATTGGGTCCCATAGACTTAGCTATGTTCAGGTTCCTCAGGATGTCACAAATCTGATTTTCACATACAGTGGGAGCGACTTCACCACCTTGATTCCTACCTTGTAGTTTTTTGACTTGGGAGGTGTTGGGAGAGAGGTTGTCAGTAAAGAATGAGGAAAAAAAGTCATTGAGAACCTCAGCCTTCTCTTCATCTGTTGTCACTAGCTTCCCGTTCTTGTTACTCAGGGGGGTATGCTTTCTTTCACCTTCCTTTTTTCATTGATGTACCTGTAGAAGCCCTTCTTGTTATCTTTTACGTCCCTTCCAAGTTCAGTTCAGACCGTGCCTTGGCCTTCCTGACCTCATCCCTACACAATTGGGCAGCATCTCTGTATTCTTCCTAGGATACCTGTCCCTGTTTCCAGTGTCTGTGCAGCT
>VWZY01006289.1:382750-404197 GCA_013399075.1 Chloroceryle aenea
CATCTACCTGAAAGGAGGTTGGAGTGAGGAGGGGGACAGCCTCTTCTCCCTGGTGATGTATGACAGGCCCAGAGGGAATGGGTGCAAGCTGTGCCAGGGGAGGTTTAGGCTGGGTATTAGGAAACATTTCTTCACCTAAGGGGGTATCAGACATTGCAGTGGTTTGCCCGGGGCAGTGGTGGAGTCACCATCCCTGGAGGCATTTAAACGGCATGTGGACCTGGTACTCGGGGACATGGTTTAGTGGTGAGCTTGCAGTGTTGGGTCGAAGGTTCGACTAGATTATCTTGAAGGTCTCTTCCAACCAAAGACATTCTGTGATTCTGAGCTGTTATAGGAGCTTTTGATGAGACATATCTAAAAGTAACCCTAATTTGAGAAGAAAAATGCTGCATACCTACCGTATTGTAATATAAGTAGAATTAGTTTAAATTAATTTGATCTATGAAATTAAGTTACAGTACATTATGGGTAGAATGTTCATATGACTCACCCCTTATTATTTGGTTTTCAAGTTCTGTTTGGGTCTGCTCAGCTTGTTGTTTAGTCAGTACAGAGAGGAAACTTTATTTTCACCTTGATAGCAGCTAAAATATACACACTTTTGCTGGATCTATTCTGTAATGACTGCAGTATGTTACAAGGAAGATATTCTTTAATTCCTGATTAAGCATCTATGAGAAACAGTAAGGGAAGAGAAGAAAGGTAAAATGCAAAGCAAAATTGTGAAGCACCTGTTAAGGAGCAGAGGGAGAGGAGGAGAGGTTAGACAGAGAGGGGAGCAACAAGAGATCTAGAAATTGACATCCAAACCCCAGATTTTTGAAGAGTAATTAAAAGAAAATGAGATAAACCAGATAACGTTAGAAGGAAAATACAGTTAGCTGACTTTTAGTAGGTTTTTTTATTTTTCTGTGAACTGTCATAATAAGATGTTAAAAATACAAAGATAAAACAAAGAAATCTTGGAACTACACATCCTTTTGTGAATTTCTACAGTTCTCCTGACAAAAAGAATAACTAATGCATATTTAATTAAAGCAATAATGTAATGAGAATCACTGAAATGTTTACCTGCAATATTGGACTATAGGTTTAAAATTACTTTTCGAAATGGTTCTGAGAGCATTTCTGCATATCTTAATTGCATTTCTTCTGTTTCTTGAATTTCTTTCAGATCTTACAGATACTTGTTCCCAGTCTGTACTTTCAATCCATTGTACAGACCATTACGTTTTTTTCTCTAGCAAATCTACAGTGCATTCAATACACTTATTTTTTTTCATTTTGGTGTTTTTTTCAGAACTGCTTGTTTTTCTAGGTCTTGCAGTTGACATGCTGATGTAAATGACACAAACCCCTACCTTATCTTGCCATACTTACTTGTCTTAAATCACACACAGTAAGAAAGTTTGGAGTTAAATACATTTTTTAACTCATTCAATTTGTACCACAGGTATTTCCGTCAGGTCATTGGTCACGCACGCACTTGTATTAATAAATTATATTTGGTTATTATATAGTGGCAATATTTGTATTTCAATTGTACATATGTCTGCCATCACTATTGTTTGTCTTGACAGTTTTTGTTTCCAAACCAGACAAATTAAGCAACAAATAGTGTTCTCTGGTAGATAGTAGGGGTTTATTTTATAGTCGGGAATATTAATTATTTCCAACTTTTGTATTTAAGGAGGATAACAAAAAAAGGAATGGAATGGAGCAACGTCTCGTTCAGCTTTCACGTTAATGGAAAGTGGAAAAATAAGAGAAACTTGATAAATCACTTTTCAGAGACATTTGAACAATTGTTTCATGTAGTTTTACAATTTGATACAGTAAACATTTTGATTTATAAGGCTTTCATTAATATATTGTTATCTGTTATCTAGGCAAGCCCTGAGGAAAATCAAGAAGGAAATTTTGGTTCAGAGCACTCTGCCTCACCATCACAAGGGAGTAGTCAGCAGCAATTTTTAGAAGTGGAAACAAATGTAGATGATTCTATGGATATTCAACAACAGGTAAAACCTATTTTAAATTTGATTACAGAAGTTGAAAGGAAAACACGTACAAAGATGATTTAAAATTGAGTAATATGGATGTATGCTTTAATATAATACAGTATTTACTTGTGTGTATTGTTAGTATATTTATTAATTTTAAAACATATGTCGTACTTCAGGACATGGATATAGATGAAGCACAGGATGTTGTTGAAGAAGAGATTTTTGAACAAGAAGAAAAGAAATCAGCGGTTCGTTCAAGATCAAGAACTCGTTCAAGATCTCGTTCAAGGTTTAATAATTAATTTGTATTACGTAAATGAAGGTTTTCCAAAACAAGGTTGCAATTTGTGATCATCGTTCTCAATTCTCTGTTTTCCAAAATCATCATGAGCAATTTTTGACAATGGAAAAAAAAGGCATTCATTTAATGTTTTTGTGCTAGATACAGACTTGCTGTATGACAGTTCATTTTGCATGTCTGTAATCTACTTTACATTTTTTAAGACCTGTACAGGTACCAACAGTAACTAACACCAGCAGATGGTCAGATTTCTAAACCAGAAAAATAGTTACTCTTATGGAGCTCTTTGAATGAGTTTTGTTTTATTTTTCTTTTAAACTCAAGGTGTATGTCAGGTTTAGATTGGGAAGAAATTCTTCACTGAGTGTGTGGTTAGGCACTGGAACAGGCTGCCCAGGGAGGTAGTGGAGTCATCATCCCTGGAGGTGTTTAAAAAACAAGTAGATGTAGCACTTGAGGCTATGGTCTAGTGGCTAGGAAGATGTTAGGATGAAGGTTAGACTTGATGATTCTAGAGGTCCTTTCCAACCATAATAATTCTATGATTCTATGATACGTTTTCTCACACTAATGGCATCAACTTTATTTCCTGAAGCAGTGTGAGTGAATATAATAGAAATGTATGTATCATGCATAAAGTTTGGAGCTAAAATCCAACTAAATTAGGTTTTGTTTGTTTTGTTTTGTTGTGTTTGGGTTTGTTTGGTTTGGTTTGCATTTGCTGCTTTTTGTGTTTGGTTGGTTGTTTGGTTGTTTTTTTTAACTTGGCATACTGAAATATTTTGTAGGTCACCAAGAAAACGAAGGTCTAGGTCGCGGTCTGGTTCTCGTAAGCGTAAACACAGAAAACGTTCACGGTCCAGATCAAGAGAAAGGAAGAGAAAGTCATCTCGGTCATATTCCAGCGAAAGGAGGGCTAGAGAGAGGGAAAAAGAACGTCAGAAAAAGGGATTGCCTCCTATACGATCAAAAACACTAAGTGGTGAGTGGCAACTGCTTACTGTTTCAATAACATAGTATAACATATAACAATAAAATAGTATAACAGGGAAAAAAGGCTTTTTTTCATTGAAAGAAGTAGTTTAATCTTGAGTATTGATACAAAATACAGTAACCATCTGGTTTTATAAGTTACATTTTTTTAACGTGTGTTACAACTTCAACAGGAACATGATTTCACCTTAGAGGAAAGCAGGTATTGTAACGTTCTGCTGCTGATGTTACTTATATGATTGCACCCGTGATTTTGCTCCTTACCAGGAATAGCAAGGACTGTCCCTAAGTTACAATCTCCTTTCTCTTCAATACTGTCTTCTATGGGACATTGGAAGATGATCAGTGCTTAATCTGAAAATTGGTGTGCTGATAAGGCATTTAAGTATGTAGTACACACTTTGGACACATTGCTGAATAACTTAAATAGAAGCCAGTTTGGTTAAACTCTCAGAGTGCTTTTAAAATAGCTTTGCACAGGAACATAGAGCTAAAGCACATAGAAATGTGAAACAAGTAATTTGCTCTTGTAAGAGAGACCATGATGGTAGTATCTTAAGAAAAAAACAACTGGATTGCAGCTTCTGCAGAATGCTGCTGTGCACTGTTGTTGTTTCTACAGAGAATTTACATACTAAAAAGAAGGAAGGCATCAAGGAGAACAACTGTGTCCACAGAGTTGCTTAAATCAAAGGCAGTATATTTTGAGATGGGTGCTAGAACAGTGAAATAGTGTGTAGTCATCTGCTGCTGTATCGGTCTAGCCCATTGCTGCTGTTCACAGGACTCTGGATTGGATGCACAGTTGTACTTTATTTTTGTAATGAATTTGGGTTCCTGAATTTAATTTTGTTACACAGTTTCTGATGTAGTTTTGCATTTATTTTGTGGTTTTAAACAATATTGTTTATCCAACAAGTTAAGCAGTTCAAAGTTTGTTTTTGTAAAGGAAGGAGTGTGCTCTTCATATTGGTATTTTACCTCATTCCAGTGTGACTTTAAACTCAGGACTCTACTACAGTTAGATGTATAATTTTTTTCTTCTCTGCATTTTCACATAAAAAGAGGCGAATCAGTTTTTTGGTTTAATTTACTTCCAGAAGTCCACAAAGCAGGGAACTATAATCAGAATGGATAAGAACTGGGAGGCAGGGATGTTAAGTATCCTGATGATCAGTGGCAGCAGTTAAAGCCCTGTGAAATGACCCAACTCAAGGAAAATAGATATTAAGAAATTTAAGTGAAGTGTGGAAGCTTCAGGGAGTAAAAGTATAAGTAGGTAATTTACCTGTCAAGCATGTTACTTAATGAAATTTTTTCAGTGACAGCCACTGTTACCACTTGCCAGCGGCTGAAGAATTGTTTCATAGAGCTTAAGACCATGAGAAACAAAAAGTCCATCTCAAGTACAGAAGGAAAATGTTTTGTCTTAAGAGAAATCTTAAGGCTACTAATTCTTAGTACTGCTGAGTACTGCTGTCAGTTGAAAATGTTACCTGACAGAGGAACACACAACACTGTTTTCCAGTTTGGTGCACTGAGATTGGTACAGTAAGGACGTGTGATGTATGAAGAGAAGATGATGATGAAGTAACAAGGTTTCCTTGGTTCAGGATAGAGCAGGCCCAAGAGATACGGGTTCTCTGATTTTGTTCTGCCTTCGATCCTTTAAGATCCTGTGTGGATTACTGAGGGTGGTTAGGTATTTCAGGAAAACCTGTATTGGCCTAATCTCTTGCTGATTTAGATCACCCTGTGTTGGCATTAAGTGGAAAGAGCTACTCTGTCAAGACTTGCACACGTAGATGGAGTAATATTTGAGACACACAAGAACTGCTACTACGTACTTTTGGAGAAGGAAGTTTTAGCTCACATGTCAGTGAGTGTTTATATTTGGTGAGGGACTTGGGGATAGGGATTTGAGAGACAAATTGCAGGGGTCTGGGCTTGTGATGGAATTGACAGGAGTCAGAAGTATCATGGACCTCGTCAGCTTGGTGGCTGGCCTCAGCCAAGTTTGTCTTTCTGGGATGTTCCCCAAGGTAATGTAAAAGCACCATTTCCATTCCTTTCAGGTGAAAACGGAGTGAATAATACTGAAGATAAGTTCCTTCTATAATATGCTTCTAGCCAGTTAGTTTTTAGTCTTTAGTCATTAAAACTGACTTTAGATCGTACGGGCATGTTTTTTATAGAACACAGAATATGAATTATTTAATTATTTTTCATAAGTAATTTCTACTGCATTTTACCTTAGCTAATAATCTACAGAATTACTTTCTCAGTTTCTTTTAAAACAACTGTTTTGTTGAAATGAAACAAGAGACTGAATGCTTGTAGTGAATAACTGTTTGTTGAACATCTGTTTTGTTAATGTACTTAATCTCTGTAGAGTAAGTAATAGATTTACTATTCTTACTTTTTGATCAGTTAGTTGTGTGTAATTGTAAAGCCTTTTATATTCATGCTATAGAGTGTTTTATAAGCTAACTTTCTAGTATTTTGATTGACGTGAATATGTCTCTTAACAGTTTGCAGTACTACTCTTTGGGTAGGTCAAGTAGACAAGAAGGCTACACAGCAAGATTTAACTAACTTGTTTGAAGAATTTGGACAAATAGAGTCAATTAATGTAAGTCCACGTGTTACGCATTTTTAGGGACTACAGTCTAGCAACTTAAACATGCTTATGCCTCTGAATTCCTTTTATGCAGTTTAAGCTTGTATTTAGGAGACTGGTTTTTATCACTGTTTTAAAACTGTGGCTATGGTATTTGCTTGTTAGTTTCCACGTACTAACTTTTGAAGCACTAGAGACAGTAGACTTCACAGTAAAATGGCTTTTCCCAGGCACTAAGGATTTATGCTGTTTATTAAGCCATGCTCTTAACAAATAAGAAGTTATATCTCTTCTCTCTTTGTATTGTGGCATGGGCAGGTATCATTTTACTTGGACTAATGGACACAAACTGATGTGTATCCACATTGTCTTGAGTTATATTCCATACAGAGAGTTCCTTAAGTGGAATCAGTGTGCAGGAAACATTTAGAAGAAATCGTACTGTAAACAAGGGTTTATTCTAAAACGTGGCAGTTAAAAACATGCTTATAATTAGGAGATATATTTCTCATTATTTAAAGTAATTTAGACTCAGAAGCTTGGAGACGTACTTCAGTATTTCCTATAACTCAGCATAATTCTTTAATATCTACAAGAGAGAAATTTGGAATTTTGTCCCTTGCTCCAGCAATTTTAAGGTGCTACTAATGCAATTTCATTCCTTTCAGTTAATACTTTACTATTTTTTTTCTAACATGTTCTATATATTCAAATATATTACTAATAAGGAATAGGTTTTGTAACATTATAGAATATTTTGAAAAGCTTCACAAGTCAAACAAAACCTCATAGACTGACAGGAAAGACTTACTTTGAGTTGCAAGAACTAGTATTTAAGCAAATTCAAAGGAACATAATGTAACAACCATAATGTCCAGGTGCCTGTTACATTTCAGAGGCAAACCATATTGTAAATAGAGTCATGGAATGGTAGAGGTTCGAAGGGACCTCTGGAGATCAGGTCCAACCCCAGTGGTTCATCCTATGCATTCCAAAAGGCACTGAGGACCTAGGATATCATTGGTGTCTATCTTAAACATGTTATAAGAACTGAAAGTATTAAAATCTGTCAAATCTTTTTGTTCTGTGATTCCGTGTTCCTAAACAGCATAAAAGCACACCAGTATCTTTGACTACAACTAGTTGTCATACGTGATTTGCAAACTTGCAAAGATTACATGCCACATCGTACTTTTCTTTGCAAAATGAAACATTAAGCTAGTGGAAATTACACTTCAGGAATGAGGACTCTACCCTTCAAAAATACAAGATGCTGTTAGTCACAAGTTTGTGCCCCTGTGAAAGGTTGTTGCTCAGCTCGCAGTGAATTTGAACCTCAGTAAGAGGTAGCAATCTCTGCTTTTCTGAAGTTGTCGTAGTATAGCTCCCGGTTCTTGTCTGCTCCATCTTGTTCAAATCTTTCATGTCATTTTTAGCACCCATTCTTCAGCTTGCTGCTGCTTCTTGAAAATGTTATACCTGAAGCACACTTAACAATTTTGAGCATCAGCAAAAGTTAAATATTGTTGATTAAGGTAACAATTATTTACAGTGTAAGCCTTTACTTTTTTAGTATTAGTATTCACTTAGTCTAGTTACGTAATCTGAAGTACTGATTTTACTACTTTAAGACCATTGCTTTTTTTTCTATAGATGATTCCCCCAAGAGGTTGTGCTTATGTCTGTATGGTTCATAGACAAGATGCGTATCGTGCTCTTCAGAAACTTAGTTCTGGGTCCTATAAAATTGGATCTAAAATCATTAAGGTAAGTTGATTTTTAATCTAAGGATGCTGTCCGTTTCAAATACAGTGCAGTTTTCATATGATGATTTGTCTGTAGCAGCTGTTCATTCAAATGTACAGTATGGAGAATAATAAAGAAATAAGATCTAAATTGTTTTCTTTCCCCTGTGTGTAAAATGCAGCTTTTAATAGGCAATATGCAAGGTAGTAAAATGAAATTATGACCTGAAACTTAGGAAATCCTTGGAGAACGTTTCATGTACGTGCTAGCAATAAGAGTACAAGACTGTAAACAACCTAAGTTCTATGTCTGACCATGTGGGTCACTTAACTCTGTAAGAATACTATCAAATCTAATATGAAGTGTGATTAAATGCTGTGGGGTTTTTTTCTGCTTTCTTTGATGTTTTAAGATGAGTCCTTGAAATCGTGTTTTTAAATTTCCCATATATATGTTAAAATTATGTAGAACAAACTTTTTGATGTAATTAATCTCCCACGTCCCTTTTGCAGAGGCCAAGTAGACTTCCTACAGCTTCATTTAAAATTAAAAAATTGTTTAAACTTTAATCAATAGACACTGAAGATTGATCTGCAGTCACAGAAACATGAAGGAAATTATCTGAAATATTCTCTACACAGGTTATATGGCTTAACCGGATTATCTGTTTGGGTTTTATTTTCAGATTGCCTGGGCTTTGAATAAAGGTGTGAAAACAGAATACAAACAATTCTGGGATGTGGATCTGGGAGTTTCCTATATTCCTTGGGAGAAAGTAAAGTTAGATGATTTGGAAGGCTTTGCTGAAGGTGGCATGATTGACCAGGAAACAGTGAATACAGGTACGGACATTAACAGTGGCTCTTACACTTAGAAAATGTCTTTATTTTGGTAATTGCAAATCCTGTTTTGTTTATTTATTTATTGGCTTAGATAACACCTATTCTTTTGCAATTTTTATTAATTTTACTAGCTACTTGTTTACAATATAAATGGCACTGTGATCATGAAATCTATATTGTAGAGTAAATAGTTGCTTTTCATGGCAAGGACTTAGAAAGGGGAAGTAATTTAAGCAAGGTAATAAAGGTTAGAATTCTTAAAAATAGTGTACTAGTTTCCAAATATGTAGAATATTAATTAGTGTAGAAGTTACAATCTACTTGTGATTATGAAAAGTCTTATATCCGACTTCAAGTGGAGTTGGAACTTGTCTAAAAAGGCACGGCTTAGCTGAACCTTCAGGTTTTCCTCCATAAAGTTGAAGAGATGGGAAAGCAAGTAATGTTAGACCTTACTCTGAAACCCAGTTAGGTGAGAGGTTTGTTAGATTTGCAAGATTCACGAGTACTGTGTTTCCTTGAAATGGATCTAGCACCGAATGACTGGATTATACTGAAGGAAAGAGTAGACTAAGACTGATTTTATAATGGTGACAAGAATATTTCAGGTCAAAATACAGTCTTGCTCTGAGTAAAAATTGAGTATAAATGACAGAAAAATTAAAACATGGAACATTACTGAAATATATTCACTATTCTATTTATACTTGAAATACAAAACTATTTGAAGAAGTGGCAGAAGGAAGAAATGGGGGTTGGGGTGAGGTTTCACGTGAGGATTCATTGTCATTTTACAGTACCCAGCTAATGACACAGGTATGGTGACAGCAGCAGTTTTTAGAAAACTGGAGCATACTCTACATTCCAAAGTAGCAACAGCATGGTGAAAAAACCGAGCAAGTTTTGAAAAAACAGTGTGTATACAGACATAGTTAAACAGGGTATTGCAGTGATTAAAGACCTTTTATATTCTTTTTTAACATTTTAAATAAACGTACACATACATAGTCCCTACATTTAATACATAATTTTATAGATAACTTTTATTTATATATAATACTACACATATACTTTTATAAAGAATTACTTATATTTTATAAATGTGTAAAAATTGTATAATAAATGCACTTTCATGTTCTCATAGTAAGTCTGGTGGTTATTTGTAAGAATCTATACAGATACCAGATTAAAATTTATTGTTTGAAAAGGAAGAGGACTTTTAAGTGTTTAAACAAAATTAGCACATTATCTTTTTATGTTAAAAATACAACTTTTTTTTTTAAAGAATGGGAAACAGCCAGAAGCTCAGAAGCTGCTAAAGAAAATACTCAAACTACACAAAGTGCTACAGTTGATAAGACTACAGTTATTACAACACAGACAGAAGCTTACACACAACCAGTCACTATGCTGCAGGTTTGTATTGGTCTCTTTGCAAAACCCTCACATAACTGGAGGGCAAACTTTTATTCACTACAGATAAACTTTAATGCTGAGTTGAAGTGCTTAAATAAAAATACTTCAGTCCTCCATCCATGTGTGTTTATCTCTGAAATATTTTAGATTAGAATCAATTGCCGTGGTTGAGCAAAATCTGTAGTTTCATACACAACATATCCCAAAGTTGTGTACAATCGCAAATGAAGGCTTAAACATTGAAGACAGAGCAATAAAAAAAAAACAAAACACCCCCCCCAAAAAACAAACAACCAAAGAAAAAAACAACACACCCCCTCCCCCCCAAAAAAAACCCCAAAACTAAAAACAAAACAGAAAAAAAGCCACAAAAATCAAAATAAGGACAAGAAAAACAAACAGAAAACCAAACAAACAATCACAAAACCCCAAACAAAACAAAAAACTCCAGTCCACCACCAAACTGGTACACCATTTTTTAAGGAGAAATAAAACTGAGCTTACAGAAAGTAATTTGCTAATAGAGCAAAGAGGTTTTTTGTGAACTAAGCACTATATTTTTCACTAGTGTGTTTTTCCTCTACCCATATCAGCTTTGAATAGAAATTTATTTTCTCAGTAATTTGGGGCAAGATGTCATAGTGACAGTCTCTTTAAAAGACTGTATTATTCAGCTAGTGTGCTCTGGCTCTCTGTTATAATTCATGAGAGTCTTTGATTCGCTGCTGTATGTTTTTTTCTCTGCTCTTGAAATAGAATTTTCAGTAACATCCAATCAGTAGCAAGCTATTGTGGATGGCTAGAAGAATACACAATAATTTTTCTTGAGTATTCTACACTACAAAAGTTTATCAAGTATAAAAATAAATGTTTTTTGTCAGACTCCTTAAATCCTTATTTATAATGTTCATCGCAAATTTTAAAATGAGAAGCAATTGCTTAATACAATATTTTTTGTATTCATATTATTCTTTCTTTCCTAATGTATGTAGATGTTTCCAGTACTTGAGCTGACATAAAATGATTGTGAAAGTTTCCATATTTGTGTTTACTTGATTTGAATTTGGAGCTCTTTTCACAAAAATTGGCATCAGTCTTCTTATTTCAACTGTCTCCTAGTGTACACTGTGATCAGTATATACTTCAATATGTAATACATCACTTTTATCCTGTTGCTAATTACTGTATCAATACACATAGCACAAACAGAGGTTTGAGAAATACTAAGTAATTTTCAGGTTGTCATGAGGATTATTAGACTTATAATTACATACAGTTAAATTTCCAGTACTGTTCTAAAATACATATATTCTTCTGAGAGCAAAATCTCTGTTTTCTAACTGCTGCCCAATTGCCCCACTCTCTATGTTTTCCTTCCTTTCCTCTGTCTCCCTTTCTGCATTCACCCCTCTGCCATAGGTAAACTTTTAATTCTTGAATAAGTACAATGTTTAACTGTATTTACTGTTCTTTTTAGAATAAACGATAGCATAGGATTCTTCCAGTGTCCTTGTTTACCTGTAGTGCAGGTACCATTTCAGAATGCAACCTGATTCTTCAGGATGCTCAGAATATATACAAAGGCTTTGGTGCTTTTTCTGCTTAATATTATTGCAGTCGAGTCAGTTTTTCTCACTTTTAATGTCACTGAATACTGTGAAGTACTGAACTACTTGCTTTTTCTTTTCTTCTTTTTTTTTTTTTTTTTAATTTTATTTTCCATGAAAAAAGATTCCAGTAGCTCCAGCCGTGCCTGCTGTTAGCTTGGTTCCACCTGCATTTCCTGTCACAATGTCTGTCCCTCCTCCTGGTTATAGTGCAATTCCTCCTCCACCCTTCTTGCGAGCAAGTTTCAACCCTTCACAGCCACCTCCAGGTAAGTTAGTAAAAATGGAAGTTGAGTACATAGTAAGTAGACTTAGTTTGTGTGCTTCTATGTACATCATGTTTTGTGTAGTTTTTCATCAGCTTCTGGTTGCTGTTTGAGCCAGTTGACCTTTGAATCTTTAATCTAATATGAAATTTATGTGTAATTTATTTTTACCAGTGTATTCTGTTGACAATAGGAATTAAACAGCAGAATTTTTTTTTTTTACTTTGATAAAAATGGAAATTTAAAATTCCTTAAAATTAATGTCTTGTCTTTGGAAAATTTTGAAACTCTTAATTTTCTTCTTTGGAGATTGCTGGTAGGAATCATTTTAAAAAGATGCACATGCAGATCAGATGCTGTAAAAATGTTTGAAAACATTAACCACCATTGCTTCTTCCTATACATTTGTTGTTTACTACTCTTAAGTGATGCAGCTTTTTGGGATGAATAATGTAGGCAAGCTTTTTCTGCAATACTTTATTTGCTTCCCCTATAATAGTAATTTTTCTTGTGTAGGTTACATGCCTCCCCCAGTTCCACCTGTGGTTCCACCACCCGTTGTCCCACCACCTGTTGTTCCACCAGTTGTTCCAACACGTAAGTTTGATTGTTCTAGCTATTGTTTGTGTGTTATTGAAAGCTTACTGTGAAGTTACTGGGGTGGGGGATAGGGCAAATTAATTATTTATTATTTGTACACACAGTTCAGTATTTGAACCTGTCTGCAAAGATTTGTCTGTTACTTGAGGTATTTGGTGTTAGTCACCGAATAGTTTATAATTATTTTTGTTTAGCCTTTATCCGTATTCATTTAAGGTTTAAAAATATCTGTTAGAGTCCTGAGGGCTTAGGTTGCCTGCAGTTCATGGTCTCAACAGAAACATTAAATATTGAAGTACTGATACAAAATTATTGAGAAATGTACCACTTAGGGTAATTAATTTAATTTATTTTATCAGCCTGACCTCTGCCAAACTAATCTTGAAGTCTTGAATATATGATTACTTTGATATGCTTCCTGTTATTTCTCTGCAGCTTTAGTACAGCCTCCGTTACCCATTGCACAAGAGACGATGAAGGATGTTCCTTTTACTAGCCTTGTTCTACCAGTTGGCACAATTACTAGCAATCTAGTTACTCCAACGTTATCTGCTGGAAGTGTTTTTAATCCTCTGCCAATAAACAAACCGGAGTCGGATGAAAAAGGATCGCATCTTACAGACCTTCAGATTTCCTCCAGTGAAAACAACAGATCTGGTAAGAAATACCTTTATTTTCTGATACGATGTTACACGGGAAACAGACTTTTGAGGGATTTTTTTTCAGATCATAATGTCCATTGCACTAATAACTGCAGAGTAGGAAGTGTTAGCTTGAGTATCATTCTAAATGTAAGTTGGAAGAGTGGTGGGAACTATCTTTGTCATCATCTGATCATGGATTTCTAACAGCTTATGTTCAGGGATGTTTTCTTCATAGTCTTGACAAGTTAAGCTGAGACTGGGAGCCCTTTAGAAAACTTCTTAAAAGTGCATTCTTATTGCACAAGTGGCAATGAAGAGGAGCAGGAGAGGATAGTATAGTATAATATTTATAGAATTCCATCAAAGATTTTAATACTTCCCTTGCATAAATTGGGTGATGGCTGTGGGGTTTAACAATTTAAAGCTGCTGTACGTTCTTTACTGGGTAGAGGTGTTCTTTTCTCTAGCATAATGTCTGTTTATTACCAATGTGATTAAAGTGATTTACATGCATTATAGAAACTGAGACAGACCTTGTCAGCAGTATCATCACTGAATGCATTAACTGAGGATTTAGCTGTGTTTTGTTTTGAGTACTGTCTGTTACACTGGCATTTTCTGTTAACTATTCTTCTTGTTTCTGCATTTTAGTGCAAAGTGATGTCTCAAGTAGCTCTGGACTCGGAGGAGTGCAGCCACCCAGCGTCTCAAGCAGTTCTGGGCTTGCTGGAGAAGGGCCACCACCCAGTGTCTCAAGTAGTTCTGGACTTGCAGGGGGAGTACAGCCATCCAGTGTTTCAGGCAGCTCTGGACTTGGAGGAGGGGTGCAACCACCAGCTGTTTCAAGCAGTTCTGGTCTTGCAGGAGGAGTGCAGCTACCTACTGTCTCCAGTAGCTCTTCTCTTGTTGGCGGAGTTCAGCCAACCAGCGTCTCAAATAGCTCTGGACTTATGGCTGGAGTGCAACCACCAAATGTCTCAAGTAGCTCAGGGCTTCTAGCTGGTGTGCATCCACCCACTGTATCAAGTAGCCCTGGCCTTTTGACAGGAATGCAGCCACCCAGTGTGTCAAGCAGCTCAGGAGTTCTGGCAGGAGTACAGCCTCCGAGTGTCTCAAGCAACTCTGGGCTTCTCATATTGCCACCACCCAATGTTTCAAGTAGTTCTGGACTTATGGGAGTGCCACCACCAAATATTTCAAGTAGTTCGGGACTTATGGCAATGCAGCATCCAGCCGGGGTTCACAACATGCCTCATTTAAATATTAGTAGTCAAAGGATGCCAGGAATGCCTCTTATAGATATCCGTCCAGGCCTAATGCCCCATTCACCTGGACCAAGGTTTCCATTAATGCAGCCGGGAATGCCACCGCAGCGTAGTATTCCTCCTCCAGCAATCCTCGATCCATCTCTTCACCCACCACCTCGAGGTCCTTTTCCTCCAGGAGATATTTTTAATCAAACAGAAAGACCTTTTGGAACACCGGGAAGACAAAATATTGATAGCATTTCTAATCCAGAGAAAAGACTACCACTCGGAGGTGATAATATTCAGCAGGAAGGAGACAGAGATTATCGCTTTCCTCCAGTGGAAAACAGAGATAATCTTAGCAGACCATCTCCAGTGGATGTCAGAGATTCTGTTGGACGACCACCAGTTGACCCAAGAGAGGGTATAGGAAGGCCTCCAGTAGATGGAAGAGAACACTTTGCAAGACCACACGTAGACATGAGAGAAAATTTTGGAAGACCAGGTATAGATAACCTTGGTCGAAGAGAGCATTTCGGTTTCAATTCAGACAAGCACTGGGGACAGAGAGGAGATTATGATGAAAGAGAGCACCATGCCTTCCCTATTTATGGTGGCCCAAAAGGCTTCCATGAAGACAGAGAGCGGTTTCGGCACGTAAACTATAGGTTTGAAAGTAGAAGTGGTCCCAGTTGGAATAGAGGATTTGAACAAGATGCTCACAGAGATTTTGATGACCGCAGAAGACCCTGGGAAAGACAGAGGGATAGGGATGACAGAGATTTTAATTTTTGCAGAGAAATTAATGGGAACAGGTTTGGAAGAGACAGAATGTCAAACAACTGGATCCCCCCTCCACATCCACGGGTTTTTGAATATTTTGATGGGGCCACTTCCCAACGCAAAGCTGATAGTATGCCCCAGGTAAATGGTGAAAATGCAGAGACAGAAAGTCAGCCACCAACTGCACAGGTGCAGAATGATCCAGAACTTTATGAAAAACTGACATCTGCTGTCGAGATAAACAAAGAGAAGAGTGACACAGAAGCTGATATAGAAAGTGAACCAGTGGTAGAAAGCACAGAAACTGAGGGGACATAATCATCACTCAGTAGGTAAAAGATACCTTTTGTAAAGTTGTCATCTCTCTGTAATAGATAAATGGCTGACTGGACCGTATCAGTTCACTTTTGTCTGCCAGAATTAAGTTAATCTGATGTTCATGTTCATCTTTCACTTAAATAACTGTACAACTGACTTGTATAGAACACTGTTTTTAATTTGAACATAGTAGGTAAACATTTTTTTTTTTTATTTCTCTGGTAAAGCATAAACTTTCCCCCACTTCCTTTTAATTTCACAAAGATAAAATAACAGCTTGTCAAACAAAGACTTCCTATGGAAGAAAATGGAATTTTTTAGATACTACCCTTAGGTTGGCTATCGAAATTGTTATACTTGAAAACAGGTGCTGGTGTATCTTGTCCGTGTTTTTAGGCTGCTGCAGAATTTTAAAAGCATAGACAAAGCTGTGATATTTTATGTTCCTACAATTCGGCAGAAAAAGAAATGGCCCATGTTATTTAAGGAGCATAACACAGAGATTAAAAGTGATTTTGTAAATCCACACTATAGTCTCTGTTTTCTCTAAAATAAGTGTTCGTGATTTGTTCCTCGTACTGCAGTGGGTTTAAAAAAAATGAAAAAGTACATTTTAATGTTGGGTGCATTTTGTTTTTAGATGCCAATAAAGCATATTTGTTTGATAACAGTGTTCTAGGTATTGTATTTTTTTAAAAAACCTGCAAGCTCTAAAAAGTTGGAATCAGCTCTGATATGTGCTTAGCCAGTTGTTGCAAAAGGTTTATATTACTTTTGTAAGACCAATGCAACAGTTATATGTGCAAGAAGCATATGGTTTTTATGAAGTCATATTAGTTCATGTAAATAACATATGTATGTGAATACTTTGTGTAAACTGTTTGTAGATAACAATTTCTGTGCGTGTCTGCATATGTGCACACATCCACAGAATATTGTAGACAGTTCAATAAAATTGAAGTGGAATTAGGTTGTAAAAATTTGCCTTTCGCCTTCTTTAGGTAGTAAGATACCAAAACTTATTTCACTGCAGTACTGTCAAGCTTATGTTTACCTTCTCACGCTCATTGTTAACAACGTTCTTACTACTTCTAGAAGGTGGAACATGATATACTGTAAGAATATACAGTAGGATTTTAGCTTACTTTTTAAAATGCAGATATGCATGAAGCCAAAACTTAAGCAAATATTTGCATTATTTTATTTTGTAATATATTTGATATCCTGGATAGATAGTGGTAGTGTTCCAGTACTTTGTGGTTATTTGTTTTTTAGTGACTCAAAGTCCAGAAATGTTGCACGAAAAGTAAAAAGCTGTTGGTCTAAAAAACCCTACATGTTTTTTTAACAGAAATAAGGGGTACTTTGTGCTTTGATGGCTTAGTACTGAAGTAGAACCTCTTGTTAAATTGAGATGAACTGACTGCTTAGGTAAATTAGTAGCGCTATTCTCTTCCTGTTTCACCTACTTTGCTGCTTTAAATTGGTGGTGAAAGATATGGATATAGGGTAATGCCAGATTTTCAATTAAGTGCATTTCAAGAACTTTGTTCAGCATAACTTCTGTGAAAATTCTGTGTCCAAAGCATCCTTTTCACTCAGTTTTCAGAGTTGTTTTTCTCTTGCATAATAGGATCCAAGGGTAGACTGTTACATGAATGCCCCTTTGGTAGAAGAAACGTCGTTAACTCAGAGTAGAATTTTGATCTTTAACACTAAAGCGTTAACATGCAGGTTTTGATTCCCATTCTGCTTCCCCCAAAGAGATGAAAGTATAAGAATGTCACATGAGCATAAATCATAAGCATGCTTTTGAATGTAAAAGCAAGTTATGCGTGTGTGTGTTGCCCTCTCCCTCTGGGAGGTGGGGTATTTTTTTCATGCTGCATCATGGTTCAGCTTTTCAATTACAGGGACTTTTATTCTGGATAGTAAACAAATTGTCATCTTAATGAAGGTGGCCCTTTGAAAGAGCAGACTTGAATGAATGATTCTTTATCTACTGTGCAAGTAGTAGTCGCTGGGTTGTAGTGAGGTATGCATTAAATAACTATGGCTTTGTAATAGACCTTGCTGATGTGTTTACTACCAGAACGTGTCTTGGGTGTTGAGATGAACTGTGCTGAAGGTAAAATACCTTCATGAGCAGGCTCTGTCTCAAAGAACTTGACTGATGCTGCTGTACCACCTACTAGTAGTATTCTGGTTAGGAGGATATGGTCATGTGAACACCCAAAAGTACAACATCGCTATAAAAGCTATAAAGGGTACTTTATGATCTTAAGGAATTTTCTTTATTTCATTTTAATATGTGCAGTTTGAAAAGGCTACAGTCACAGACCACATAAGTACTCAGAATGGAACACATATTGGCAGTAGCTTTTCTTTTCAAACATTTTGTTAAATGCCTCTTTAGAACTGAAAGCTAACCAGAAGGGCTTTGGGTTCTTTGATCGTGGGTTGGTATTCACAACACCAGGCCTGCTGGCAACGTATGGGATCCACCTGTCCCGGAAGGGGAAGAGGATCCTGGGGCAAGAATTAACAGGGGTCATTGAAAGAGCTTTAAAATAGATTGGAATGGGGGAGGGATTATAACTGAGTCTGCTAGGGATAAGACTGGGGTAAGCATGCCAGTGTTTGTAGGATGGGGTGCTAGTGAGGACCCTTGTTTTACTGCATTAGTGGACCTAGGGGCTGGAAATACCTGAGAACAGTCAGATAAGAATTAAGGCTTCCACCCACAAAAAGGTGTCATGAACATGAGCCCAGCTGAAGTGCATCTACACTAATGCATGTAGCAAGGGCATCAAAGAGCAGGAGCTGGAAGCCGTGATGCATCGGGCAAACTGTGATACAGTAGCTGTCACTGAAACATGGCGGGATATCGCGCATGACCAGAGTGCTGCGGTCGATGGCTACAAGCTCTTCAGAAGGGATGGACAAGGAAGGGGAGGTGATGGGGTGGCCCTCTATGTTACGGACTGTTATGACTGTTTAGAACTTAATCATAATGATGAGTGTCTATGGTTCAGAATCAGGACGAAAGCCAACAAGACTGATACTGTGGTAGGAGTCTCTTATAGACCACCCAATCAAGACAGAGGGGCAGATGAAACATTCTGTAAGCACCCAGGAGAATGCTTAGCTTTGCCTGCCCTTGTACTTGTGGGGGACTACAATTTCCCACCTATCTGCTGGAAATACAATGCAGCAGAGAAGGAATAGTCCTGGAGGTTCCTCAAGTGTGTCAAAGATAACTTCTCACACAGCTGGTGAGTGAACCTACCAGAACAGGTGCCCTGCTGGACCTGCTCTTTGTGAACAGAGGAGGACTGGTGGGTGATGTGACAGTTTGAGGCTGTGTGGGGTGCAGCAATCACAAAATGATTGGGTTCTCCATTCTTAGAGAAGGAAGGGNGGATGGGATCCACCTGTCCCGGAAGGGGAAGAGGATCCTGGGGCAAGAATTAACAGGGGTCATTGAAAGAGCTTTAAAATAGATTGGAATGGGGGAGGGATTATAACTGAGTCTGCTAGGGATAAGACTGGGGTAAGCATGCCAGTGTTTGTAGGATGGGGTGCTAGTGAGGACCCTTGTTTTACTGCATTAGTGGACCTAGGGGCTGGAAATACCTGAGAACAGTCAGATAAGAATTAAGGCTTCCACCCACAAAAAGGTGTCATGAACATGAGCCCAGCTGAAGTGCATCTACACTAATGCATGTAGCAAGGGCATCAAAGAGCAGGAGCTGGAAGCCGTGATGCATCGGGCAAACTGTGATACAGTAGCTGTCACTGAAACATGGCNACTGCAACATGGCGGGATATCGCGGATGACCAGAGTGCTGCGGTCGATGGCTACAAGCTCTTCAGAAGGGATGGACAAGGAAGGGGAGGTGATGGGGTGGCCCTCTATGTTACGGACTGTTATGACTGTTTAGAACTTAATCATAATGATGAGTGTCTATGGTTCAGAATCAGGACGAAAGCCAACAAGACTGATACTGTGGTAGGAGTCTCTTATAGACCACCCAATCAAGACAGAGGGGCAGATGAAACATTCTGTAAGCACCCAGGAGAATGCTTAGCTTTGCCTGCCCTTGTACTTGTGGGGGACTACAATTTCCCACCTATCTGCTGGAAATACAATGCAGCAGAGAAGGAATAGTCCTGGAGGTTCCTCAAGTGTGTCAAAGATAACTTCTCACACAGCTGGTGAGTGAACCTACCAGAACAGGTGCCCTGCTGGACCTGCTCTTTGTGAACAGAGGAGGACTGGTGGGTGATGTGACAGTTTGAGGCTGTGTGGGGTGCAGCAATCACAAAATGATTGGGTTCTCCATTCTTAGAGAAGGAAGGGGGGAAGCAGAGCTGCCATGTTGGACTTCCAAAGGGCAGACTGTGACTTATTTAGGAGACTGCTCGGGAGGCAGTCCTGAAGGGCATAGNAGGGCATCAAAGAGCAGGAGCTGGAAGCCGTGATGCATCGGGCAAACTGTGATACAGTAGCTGTCACTGAAACATGGCGGGATATCGCGCATGACCAGAGTGCTGCGGTCGATGGCTACAAGCTCTTCAGAAGGGATGGACAAGGAAGGGGAGGTGATGGGGTGGCCCTCTATGTTACGGACTGTTATGACTGTTTAGAACTTAATCATAATGATGAGTGTCTATGGTTCAGAATCAGGACGAAAGCCAACAAGACTGATACTGTGGTAGGAGTCTCTTATAGACCACCCAATCAAGACAGAAGGGCAGATGAAACATTCTGTAAGCACCCAGGAGAATGCTTAGCTTTGCCTGCCCTTGTACTTGTGGGGGACTACAATTTCCCACCTATCTGCTGGAAATACAATGCAGCAGAGAAGGAATAGTCCTGGAGGTTCCTCAAGTGTGTCAAAGATAACTTCTCACACAGCTGGTGAGTGAACCTACCAGAACAGGTGCCCTGCTGGACCTGCTCTTTGTGAACAGAGGAGGACTGGTGGGTGATGTGACAGTTTGAGGCTGTGTGGGGTGCAGCAATCACAAAATGATTGGGTTCTCCATTCTTAGAGAAGGAAGGGGGGAAGCAGAGCTGCCATGTTGGACTTCCAAAGGGCAGACTGTGACTTATTTAGGAGACTGCTCGGGAGGCAGTCCTGAAGGGCATAGGAGTCCAGGAAGGCTGGACACTCTTCAAGAGGGAGGCCCTAAAGGTGCAGGAGCAGGCTGTCCCCATGAGCGGTAAGACAAGCCAGCAGCAAAGAAGACTGTCCTGGCTGAACAGGGAGCTTTGGCTGCAACTTGGGGAAAAAATGAGAATTTATGGCCCTTGGAAGAAGGGGCAGGCCACGTGAGATGACTACAGAGATGTAGTGAGGCTATGAAGGGAGAAAATTAGAAAGTCCAAAGCCCAGCTAGGAATAAATTTGGCTTTGGCTGTAAAAGGCAAGAAGAAACCTTTCTCTACAGTAGCAGTAAAAGAAGGACCAGGGAGAGCCTCCATCCTCTATTAGATGAAGGAGGAAACATGGTAACTAGGGATGAGGAAAACGCTGAGGTGCTTGTTTTCTGCCTTTGCCTCAGTCTTTAGTAATAGAACCAGTTGTAATCTGGGAATCCAGTTCCCTGAGCTAGAAGACAGAGGCCAGGAGCAGAATGATCCCCCCACAATACAAGAGGAGATGGTCCATGATCTGCTACACCACTTAGATATATACAAGTCTATGGAGCAAGAAGGAATTCACCTGATAGTTCTGAGAGAGCTGGCAGAGGTGTCCACCAAGCCACTTTTTATCATTTTTCAGCAGTCATGGCTTACCAGGGAGGTCCCAGCAGACTGGAAAATAGCCACTGTTACAATATAAGACGGGGTGGAAGGAGGATCTGGGAAACTACAGAACAAATTGTCAGTTTAACTTCAGTGCCAGGGAAACTGATGGAGCAGATCATCCTGAGTACCATCACACAGTACATGCAGGACAATCAGATGACCAGGCCCAGTAAGCACAGTTTTACAAAGGGCAGGTCCTGCTTGACTAGCCTGACCTCATCCTATGACATGGTCAGG
>VWZY01006289.1:404485-474389 GCA_013399075.1 Chloroceryle aenea
CTTGGATGGGCATATGACTCACTGGATAAAAAGCTATCTGGATGGCCAGGCCCCAAAGAGTGGTGGTGAATGGAGTTAAATCCAGTTGGCAGACAGTCAGGAGTGGTGTCCCCCAGGGCTCAGTACTGGGCCTGTTCTGTTCAATATCTTTATTGATGACCTGGATGAGGGGATTGAGGGCACCCGCTGTGAGTCTGCAGATGACACCAAGCTGGGTGGAAGTGTCAGGCTGCTCATGGGTAGGGAGGTTCTGGACAGGCTGGATCAATGGGCCAAGGACAATGGTATAAATTTCAATAAGGCCAAATGCCAGCTTCTTCACTTTGGCTACAACAACCCTGGCGGCACTACAGGCTTGGGGTGGAGTGGCTGGAGGTGTTGACTGACAGCCAGATGCGTATGATCCAGCCCAGGTAGCCAAGAAGACAAATGTCATCCTGACCTGTATCAGGAATAGTATGTCCAGCAGGACTAAGGAAGTCATTCTACCCCTGTACTTGGCACTGGTAAGGCCACATCTCGAGTACCTTGTTAGTTTTGGGCCCCTCACTACAGGAAGGACACAGAGGCACAAGAGTGTGTCCAAAGAAGGACAATGAAGCTGGTGAAGGGTCTGAAGAACAAGTCTTATGAGCAGTGGCTGAGAGAGTTGGGTTTGTTTAGTTCGGAGAAAAGAAGTCTGAGGGGAGACCTTACCACTCTCTACAGCTACCTGAAAGGAAGTTGTAGAGAGGTGGAGGTCAATCTGTTCTCCCAAGTCACAAGTGATAAGATGAGAGGAAATGGCCTTATGTTGCACCAAGGGAAGTTTAGACTGGATACGAGGAAGAATTTCTTTACCACACAGGTTATCAGGCACTGGGAGGGCTTGCCTAGGGAAGTGGTGGAGTCCCCATCCCTGCAAGTCTTAAAGAGTCACGCAGGTGTAGTGCTGAGGGATATGGTTTAGTCAAGGTCCTCTCAGTGTTAGGTGAATGATTGGACTAGATGACCTTGAAGTTCATTTCCAGTCTAGGAAATTCTGTGGTGCTGTTTTTGCTTTTCTTAAGTGGGACTGGCTACTGCTAAATATGATGATTTAGGTAAATTACCAAGTGAGAGATGTCAAACAATTTGGTTGGTAGTGGTATAAAACAATGTATTATTTAATGATTTTTCATCTGTGTTAATGTCTTTTGAGCATTAATAAATTGGCTACTGCACATGTGTTAGACCATCAGTTTCTAACAGCTGTTTTATTTTTTTTTTAGAATAAAAGTTTATTGTATAGTCTTCAGTTGCATCATGCTTACAGATAGAACTGTTCTATTTCTAATTTTACTAATGTAGTGTGCAGATAATATTACCAAAACAGCCGTATTCAACAACTCAGAAGGGACTTAATATTACCAAACCAGTATGGTTTCTTTATCTTGCCAGTAGGAATTTTGAAGTCTATCACAGTTTGAGTGAAGACTCTCCTTTGTGACTGTAGATGTAGGCCATTGTAAGCCTCTGAAAGGAGCTGTCCTGAGATCCAGATCAGTTCTTTGATGTGTTTCACAGTTAGTGACATGTCATTTTTGCTGATGCAAAGGAAGGAGTGAGACTGGGACAGAAGGAAGATGGAGGCAAAGCATTTGGGCAGCACTTCCAGCTTACGCCTGTTTAAAGCTTTCTCTAGTGATGAAAGGTGTTGATCCTAGCAACTGAAGATGCTGATCTATTTACATAAGTAGCATACATATTAAAAAGTACCTCAGGTAGCTTTACAGGCAACCCACTTATTTAGGCATGCACATTTGCTTGAAAATCTTATGGATTAGTACATTTGTATTGATTACCTTTTTAAACAGCCTGTCATTCTGATCTTTCACTGCACTGTATTTGAGGGGAATGCTACATCCATAAAGATCACGAAGATGAAACAGCCTTCATTTGCTGTAAGGACACAATTTCTTTGCTGAAGCCTTTTTCTGTGAAATATTGGTACACTTCCATTTTTATATGTAGTGTTTCATGTTGTTATTACAAGATGAGGGGAGTAGATTCTGTTAGATACCTTTGCTTTAGCAGAGTACTATACCATTCTTCAAGCCATTTCAGTGAATTAACAGCTTTATTTATGAAATTAAGGCACTCTCACTGAATAAGGCAAGACAGAAACCCTGTAATCAAGCCTGTAGTGTAGCAGGCACAGAGATTACTGAAGCACAGTTGGAAAATGATGACATAAACTTTCTATAGAAGGTATTTATAAAATAAGCCAATTTATTGCAGAATTCTTTCAAAGTAGTGTGAGCAGTTTTGAACATGTGCAAGGGTACATTACGCTGCTAAACACTTACAGTACTCATTTTCTTGATTCATGTTCTCCTAACTCAAATCTTTGGGTCACTTGGTTTGAAACTGATAAAAATGGATCCCATATTTGATTCTTTGTATTTGCAGCAATGTACTTTTAAATAAGGTAATAAGAAGGGTGACTTTTTTGTTACTTGTTAGTGGGAGTTGAACAGATACAATTTTAAAACATTCAGAGTATCAGGAATCAAAAAGAGCAACTAGGACGATTATTTTGTTACTGTTACTTCAGGTAATGAAAGGATCTGTCCCTGTTGATGCTATTGCTGTTTCTTTGAATTTAACATTAGTCAAATTGTTACTCAAGAACTGAACTAAGTAAGTGTGTACTGTGAAGACATATACTGGTGTAGATAATAGACTGATTTAAAAGACATCTTAGTATTTTTTTTAATTTGAAGCTGTTTGAATAAGAATGAGAAAAGATCTTTCCACCATGTTGCTTTACTGTATTCATTCACATCAGCAGAAACTTTGCAGTGGCAAAGAGAATATTATATTGCAAGACTTTCTTAATTGTAACTAGTCTTTTGCTTCTTGAAAGGTCATCCTAGTGATGTTTTTCACTCCCCATAGTCTGCACAAGTTGTTTGGATACTCAAATGTTTTGAATTTTATTAATGTATGTACATGATATTTTATAGTCAAGAAAAGTCAAATATAGCTACTAAAAAGAAAATTCATGACATCTCTTTAAGAGCAATAAATTCCAGCAAATTTGTAGAGGATCTGTAAAGTGATTCTTGTCAGGGATAGGATGGTAAAAAAGTCTGTTAGTAGGGGTTTTGTTGAAATTGGTAAGCCGTAAAATTGTATTTGCCATAATATTTGTACTCCTTTCTGTCTTGCATGAACCTGATGAAAATGAGTATGGAATATCATCCTCTTTAGTTAATCTTTTAGATGCTCTGCTACCAAAGATTAGAGGGGGGGAATGACATGGCCTGTGCACTCTTAAAAATCAAGAGAGTGTTAAGATGTGTTGTGCAGTTGAAGATTAATGTATTTTCTCTAAGAAGTTTAAAAAGCACATTTCAGAACTTCCGTAGTAGCAGTGGTATTAGTGGTGTCACTGGTTTGCCAATCTCATTCTGTACTTTGTCATTTTTCTCTTAAAGTTAACTTACTAATGATAATTCTAAATTTTTGCTTCTTCCTATCAGATGAAATCATACTACTGCCTCAGAAAAGGGACTGTTTTGTTCTTTAAAATCAAAAATTGGGTCAGGGAATTTTTTTAACCTGCAGATAGGTTACTTGAACATTTTTTTCCCTCCTGATTTACTGCTTTAGTGCTGCAATTTTCCTCTTGAATGATTTTCTGTATGCGTATCTGTGTTATAAGGGATATGTGTTCACATTAGCATGTGTCAAGTTTTCTGTTGAAATGCAGGAAAGCTGTGAGGTTCTTTAAGGCACATGACTTAGTATGTTTAAAGTTCACAGCCATATTGATGTGTTTATTAGAGCTTTATGATTACTCTGGAGCGTTATAATTGTGTGCAAGCCAGTGGAAAAAATCCTTACTAGGTGAAGAGTATTGAATGCAAGAAGAATTGTTAACTGAGATGTAGATGGATTGGATTCATGTATGCTGTAGATGGAAGGACTTTGGATTTCAATGTCACTGCCACACTAAAGGAGACATCATATTACATCTAGGAAAATAAGAAATGTAGCTTTTTCTTGTCAACAGCAGCAATTAAGTAGAACTAATCTTAGTGTTTAAAGTCCTTTGTAAAAATCAATCCACCTTCATCCAGTCAAAATGAGCTCTATCATTGTCACTTTAGTTGATCAAGGGAAAAAATTACTTCAGATTTATGCTGTGCCTTAAGTTTTCCCTCTGAAAAGGAGCATGTATTTAAAACTTTGGACAAAAATGTGGACAAAATCAATAGATTTTTGTCTGTAGAATTTGATTCGGTGAACTGAGACATCAGTGTAAAATCCGAGTATTGTTGTTGTTGTTTTTCCTCATTTGTGTTACTTCCCAGTCCAAATATTGACCTTGTTCAGGGTTCTGCTCTGAACACCAATTAGAGGATATTCTGATTAATGCATATGTATTTTGTCTAATACGTACTACATCATATGTATTACATCACTGTAATACAGACAGCAAAAGCTAGTGAGAAGTTGAGAGTGATGTTATTGGGGGCAAAAACATCAGAGAATTCAAAAGAGGAGATTACTGAATTCTGTGAACCACCAATCTGAAACCCTGCTGTAGAAGAATGTCTACTTAGTACAGAGATAATTACTGATTACTTTTAAGTATCTGAGTAGTTAAAAGGGTGCATTTCACAATCATATCCTGGTTTGGAAAGTCCTAGCTACAGTATCATTTGCTTTCTGCTATCTGTAGAAAATTCTTGATTAAAAATACTACATTACCTTTCATGTTATGTTTAGGGACTTGAAAATAATGCTGCTTCAGTCTTAGTACTAAACCAGTATGTATGTGATGTACAGCCTCACTTGTTTACCAGTGGGACCTTGCTATTGGCTTCATTGGATCCAGAATTTCAAATGCTTTGTCTTGTGTGTCTCAACAGTTTCATATTCAGTGGCCTTTAGAAAAGCAAGTGGTAGCAGATTATCTGATTCTAGTTTTGTTGGGTTTTACACTGCTTCTAAGCCCAAAGCCTTCTTTCAAATCCTGTGTATTTATGAGCAGGCAGCCCTAATAAAGATTGTTTCAGGATTCTGAGAGTATGGTAGAATAGATTGTACAAAATGTCTCCAAAAAATTAGAAGCTCTGTATTAGTCTAGTCCCATGCTAGGAAATTCACAGAGGGAAAGCAAGCAAGGAAATTAAATTTAGTTTTATCTTCTGGCTCTCTCTAATGATCGTACTTTCTAAGTAGATCTTCTCACTGCAGCTGGTGGAGCAGCCCTCTAAGACATGGTCACTGTTCTTTGTTTTGAAACCATCACGTCCTCTAGGTTTGTTTCCTTGTTTGCTTACTGCTTTTTTGAAAGCTTGTGTTTTATTTAAATAGTTCTTTTTTTTTTTTTTTTCCTTCAAGTCATTTAGAGGAAAATGAATGCACTAGGTTAATAAAGTTTTCTTATTTCATTTTAGAATGTGCTGCCTAACTCTCCTCAATAAATTTCCTTCTCCAACAAAGTAGTTCTTACATTTCTGTATTAACTAGAATAGAAAATAAGAATGGATGATATGTAAAAAAAGAAATAAAATTTGTATCCAAAATTGCATATTTTTGTCATGATAGTCTGGTTCCAGCATGTTCAAGAACATAACCAAAGTGGCATTTTTCACACCACCTAGCAATTTATGCTGTCTCTGATACGCAACTTGAAAGGCTACGCACAAGTTAGAGCGACCTCAGGGGCTGTGCCATGCAACACTTACACACTGTAGTGAATGCCAAGGTCTTGGATATCCTGTCTTTATTCCTTTTCACCAGATAGTTTAGTCTTCCTTACACACAATGCAGAAATTTAATCAACAAATTGTCTGAAAATAATGAAGAATTTCACTTTTCCCAACTTTGAGGACTTATTCCAGAAGTGTCTCATCTTGATACATAAAAGTAAGCAAATATGAATCTAAAAGAAACAATTATGCAAAAGCAAATTTCTAAATATTTTTACCATTTTATGGGTAAGAAAATGAGACCCAAGGAAAGCCTGCTGGACAACTGGAAAGGTTTTAATTTGTGTTTTATTTTACCATCTAATTGGCTATTATTGAAAGCCATCTATTTGAATATTATATTTTCTTAGAGGTCCTTGCCAAGAAATTTCACTATTGTTCTTTTGTCGCTTTTTTCAAACCCTGACCTGTTAGGCATCTTAGAATGCAGCTTTAAAATGGTACATCTTGTCTTACTGTAGTTGTCTAGCATTCATTTGCGTGACATATTGCAAGTTACATAATACATTAGAATTTATTGTTACTGAGCTATTGATGTAGACATCTATAGCCTTTTTATAGACGTTTCTCGGTTTATCCACAGTTTTTGCAGTCTACACCATATGAATGGGAACACAAAGTACAGTATCAACTCTTCCTCTTGCTGTACACGTTGCACTCACAGTGTTCCTGCAGCTAACCTGTCTCTGTTTTGTCTTCCACTCTTGCTGTGTCAAAGGAGACAAAGTTAGATGTGTCTTCACATACAGATTCAAGTGCACATCACCTTTGAAAATCACATGAATATTTAAAAATCTAGGTATTAAGTTAAACTTCTAAATTTCTTACTATGAAACATTTGGTTGCTTGCACTAGATTTTTACACCATTTACTGTTTAGGAGTTTGTGTTTTTTTTGAAGTAAAATATTGTTGTTTATGTATGAAAGGTTCAGTCTTCTTGGTGATCGGTTTCGTTGCGTGAGAATATAAACTTCCCAGCCGTATGCTATAGAAAATGGTGCTCTGTGGACTGTGACAGACAAAGCCTTAATTACTCAGTGTCTTGGCTGGAAAAAAAACACCTACCACAACTTTGCAGTGACCATTCTGAAGCTGATTATTATCACATGATTTCCAGTGTCTTCAGTCTGAAAGTGAAGTTTTGGTGGGTTTTGAAGGAACAGTTTCCATACACCCTTGCTCTTCCTTTATGCTTTCCCTACCTGCATAAAGCAGTGAGGTTCAGCCAGCCACTGCAGCCTGCTTTTTCTCTTAAGATGGAAAGTCCACTGTGTCCTCCAAAGATATTTGCAACTTCTGTGAAGTGCAGCTCCTTAGGGTATGTGCAGTGAGAGGAGCATGCAAGAAGAGTGAGCCTTGCAGAATACCTTATTCAGGTTTTGAATCCTTCTTTGCAGCAAGTTCCTTTGTACAGGAAGATGAGAATGGCAGCCGGATGCGTTGCTCCCCAGGTTAGCTATTGACTGGATTGGGGCTCAGGGTCCTTATTTGAATCACAAGTCCAGCAGCAGGCTGTCCCTTTTTTGAAATGTGGCCAGACCTGATACCTGTTTTGAATGCTCAAAGTACCAAGCAAAGCTCTGATCCCTGTTACTACCCATGAAAGACACAGATAACTGAGTATTGGTAGGTCCTGTCTGTGACAGGAGGCAAATGCTCTCTTCTATAGGCACCTTTTTCTGTCTCTTCTTTGAAAACAAAACGCTATTGCTCTTTCATTCTTTTAATTGTCACCTGCGTAAACTAGAGCTAGTTGGATAGTACAGTGGAGAGAGGCATTGCGTATCCCCTGCTCACAGAAGTAATTGGTGTGGTGAGGATCCTATACTTTGTACAAGTGCCACTAAATTTGTTGTTTTCAGGTGGTGGTGGAATCTTCTGTGGTTCACAGTATTTCTGTAAAAAAACCCACATATGTTCTGGCTGTACAGACTACAGTATAAGAAATTTAAATTAGTTTTTATTCATTTATCTTTTATCCTTTATTGTTTGTATCCTGTGTCCTTGTACATAGGTTCCATGTACAGTGTGCTTCTTGAAAAAAGAAAATTAGTATTTTATTAACTTTCTTCACTGAAAAATGATATTTTCTGCATTTATTTCCACCTGAGTGTGTAACAACAGTGGAGTGAGTGGAGGATGCAAAAATGAGCAGCGAAGCAACAGCAGAATATGAACTGGGAAATCTGTTCTAGCAGGACTGAGGAGTGAGATGTGTGCAGAAACAGGAGAGATCTTTAAAGCTCAATCACCTTACCTGTGGTTACCAGTGTAATATTTTATTCCGCACTCTAAACTGATGAGCGCTTTTGTTATCAAATCCATAGACAGTAGCGAGCTATCATTTTCACAGAGGATCGTGGGATTTTTCTTTCTAGAGATCCTGGTTTCATGAAAATGAAAAGGTATAGAAGCTCCTCTCACAAAGGTGCAAAATGTTGCGTATTCTACGACATTTTCTAAGCACTTGCTGATTTTGTTAGAGATGAACTCAAGATGTGATATTCCTTTCTTTAGTGTCTTAGTTCTGATTAAGCAGTGTTTTTAGAAGTTTCAGCAGTGACCAAAGGGAGATTACTGTGGTTTTAAAGAGGGGTTATGAAATTAAAGGTTTTGTGAGCAGATATTAAAGTGAAGTTCCTGGGGTTTGTGTGTGTTTCACTTGGTTATAAAGTAGAAGCAGTGCCTAATTGCCTGGCTGCTGTTGAGGGTTAACGCTGTTATACTTTGGCATTTTGTTTTGCTTTAGGTTTTGATAATTTCAAATGTGGAAGAGTTTGGGTTCTGTCAGCTTTCCAGACCATGGCTGTTCACCTGTAACCCTGTGAACAGTCAAGAGGAACCTTGTAAACTAGGAAGAAATGATCATTGCAAGTCATGATGTTTGTAAAAGCTGTGTTAAAGGGAGAAGAAGTGATTCTGAAAACAAGAAATGCTGAATCTTATGTTTATGAGAGTGGAGTGTCTTGGCTTAGTTTGGTAGAAACTGTAATGAAAAACAGCTGAAATAGCTGGCAGGAAAATATCTGGCTTATTTAAAAATAACCACTGATTTCTGTTTCTTTGCTAAGATCAGTCTATTTGACTTGTTCCCTTGAAAAAGAACAGAATACTGAAATCTAACTAAATGCTTTATTTAAAGTCTTTTGAAACATGCAGAGAGATTGAAGCAACTATGAAGAAGCTGCAGTAGAAATACAGGGCCAGTAATTTGCAACCCTTAACAAATACTTTTAAGAGGGGATACCAGTAACTGATTTTCTTTCAGTAATTTCAAAATAAAAAGGGTTTGCAAATATTTATCTGTTCTAATTGTTGAAAGTAAATTTTTATTTTATTTTGTTTTTTAATGTTGCTTGTAGTTAAGATGGCTTTTCTTCCCTGAGTTTTGCTTCTGCTTTCTTAATTTCCCGAGACGTGGGTACTTGCTGCTGTGAATCCAGCAGAGGGAGTGCAGAACATACTTAGTCGTGGCTGTTTCTTCACAGTCCACGGTGTTGCTGATATCTGGAAACAAGATAGCTGCCCTCTTAACGTCCTATTCAGGACTGGAGTACGATTCTCAAAGTAATTGACTGTTGTGCTTCAGTGCACTGTTTTCCATTTGGTTTGTGTGTATGTGCTAACTGGGGGGGATTCTTATCCCCCTGTTGTATGCCAGGCTCAGGGTGATGTCCAAGTGCCTACACACCTGGCCTTTAAATGTCTGCTGTAACTACTAGGGATTGATTCTACGGTCCTCGCTTTCACAGATCAACCTCCTTTAAAAGGTGTTGCTGAATCTCAGTTGTTTATCACCATGGTATTCTATGAGAAAGGTCTATGAAAGTGGATGGTTAGATATTTCTCTGCTTTTTTGACTGACCGTAACATAAACACTCCTGACAGTAACCTTTGTTAGTACAGAGGCTTCGCTGATGGCTGCCACCCTCTCTCCCCACTCCCACCAGCCTGCTAACTCCCAGTTTCTATTTTATCTGGCCCATTACAAATTAGTTCAAGGACTTAGATAACTTTTAAAATTTTGTTTCTATTTACAAGTCCTGGGCTCCTTTTTGTCAGAGTGCTTCTGCTCTGCTTGATCCTGAAACACTTTTTATTTTATTCATCACAGAAATATAGTCGGGAGAGTTCAGTTAACAATTTTAGGTAAAGGGAATCTGCTTTCCATTATCTTTAGAATACCTCTTTTTTTCACATGTACGAATGCTCTATTTAACTACTGTTTAGTCAGTTTTATTATATTGAGTACTGTTGTGTTTTGTTGATTTTTTTATTTTTTTTTTACTGTGTAATGTATCACATCTGGAAGAGGACCAGCCAAGTACGTCTTCGGAAAGAACTGAGTAAAGAGCTTTTACCTAAAATTGTCAGCTCTAGGGCTGGGTTAGGATTTGAGGTGCTTTGTAGATGCTTTTAGTAGGATGATTTTGGGCCTATCATCTTTTGCATATTTTTGGGGACTCACTTGTTTGAGAGTAGAATAGAGGAAAGTGACCTGGGGGTCCTGGTAGAGAGCAGGATGACCATGAGCCAACACTGTGCCCTTGTGGCCAAGAAGGCCAACAGCATCCTGGGGTGTATTAGAAGGGGGGTGACTAGTAAGTCGAGAGAGGTGCTCCAACCCATCTGCTCTGCCCTGGTGAGACCACATCTGGCATGTTGTGTCCAGTTCTGAGCCCCTCAGTTCAAGAAGGACAAGGAACTGCTCAAAAGAGTCCAGCCCAGAGCTACAAAGATGATCAAGGGAGTGGAACATCTACTTTATGAGGAAAGGCTGAGGGAGCTGGGTCTCTTTAGCTTGGAGGAGACTGAGTGGTGACCTCATTAATCTTTATAAATATGTAAAGGGTGAGTGTCAGGAGGATGGAGCTGGGCTGTTCTCTGTTACGTCCAATGATAGGATAAGGGGCTACGGGGGCAAACATAAGAGGTTCTGCAGAAACATAGGGAAAAACTCTTCCACTGTGAGGGTGACAGAGCAGTGGAACAGGCTGCCCAGAAGGTTTGCAGAGTCTCGTTTGGAGACATTTAAACCCCCCCTGGATGCATTCCTATGTGACCTGCTCTAGGCAGTGCTGCTCTGACAGGAGGATTGGACTTAGAAGATCTTCGAGGTCCCATCCAACCCTTAATATTCAGTGATTCTGTGTGTATTATTCCTCTATATTTACATAGACCCTCAATGAGATCAGTTTTCTTTGTAGAGTAACATTCATGGACTTGCATGTATTTAGAGTAGTATATCTGAAATTCTCTGAGCACAGTTATGGGATTTTTCTAATAAACTAAAATATTGATAAAACTCGTTTCCTGACTAGGAATGTTATAAATATTTTCACACATTTTTTGGTATTTCTGGATAACATGACTCTGGCAAGTGGTATGCTTCAGCAGATAGGTACTCGCATCATTTTCAGACTTCTCATGTTGTTTTATTATCAGCTGTGTAGGAAATTAGCGTGCTGACAAGTAATCAAGTACTACTGTAGAGGAGATGAGCAGCTCTCAGTAACAATTCCCTGCCAATCCTCTCTCTCCAACACTCCCCTTCCCTTGGCACCATTGCCTGCTCCTGGCAGAGCTGCTGGTGTCTTGCCATTCCTTTAGAGCTGTTGTAGCACTTGCCTGTGCAGTCTCATTTGTGTGTCAGTTTTGATGCCCATCAGCATATCCTACCAATTGCAACAGTTCAGAAATGGGAAAGTAGCTGTAATCTTCCATTTCCCACTTTTAACATGAGAAATACTATGGATACTTGAAATTTTTTTTGCCATAGTGTTTGGCCATTTATATGATGAAGACTAATGTGTAGAACAGTCCATTTGCTTTAATCACAAATTTGATCAAAATGAGTAGGATTTTACTACACTCATCTGAAATATTTCTTAATTAAATCATTTTCTTCATGTGCTATGTTTTAACACTGAATGTATTGGGACAGTGAATGTATCATACAACATCAACATTATTTCTATATATGTATTAGTATTTAACAACAACATATTTAATACTTCGAGAGTATTGAAAACATGAGCACAATTTATAAGTAGTTTGGGTCAGTTTAATGTAAAATACATCACAGATGCTATTTGCTAAGATATCAGAGTCTTCATAAGTTTAATGTGTAGGACCACACATCTGTGGCACTTAAGTGGCCCTAATTTAATTTCTGTAAGAATTATCTTAAGTAAAGGAGGGGATAAAACAATCTTTAGTTTAGTTTCACGATGTAAGCATTAATATATATTTTTCAGCAGTATGATGCAGTTGCATAGTACCACTTCACAGGATTTTTTTTGTCCCACAGTGAAGCACTTTTATCCTGTGTTTAATTTTACCCTTATGCCTGGCTATCTGAGTTCTTAATGATTGTTTATTAGAAATAAGTGCCTAACTCCCATGAATTAGCAAGCCAGAGATCACTGAAATGCAGTCATTAGCTCAATTTCCTGTTAACATGTTTCTGCTTTGTAATTCCTCCTATTTGTAACTTTTTTTCAAAAACATTCTGCTTTTCCAGCATCTTGTTGGAATCAAGATCATTGTATCAAGTACAACTTGATTTTTTGCTAATTTCTGTCAGGCCAAGCTTATTTCTAGCTGAGTTACCCTGTAATTAAATGTCTGTCTTTGGATCTCAATGCTTTAAAAACAATAAGTCTTTGCATTATGGCTTGTAAGAAAAATCTTTCATCATTCCAATTGGATGTTATTTTTGTAGCTCTTAGGTGAAAACAAAAACGTGACACTGCAGCTGCCCCTTTTCTTGTGGATTTATTGACATCGTCCTATGCTCTTCCTCTCAGCCCCCAGCTGATTGTCCTTGTAGAGGTAGGAAAATGTCAAACCAGTTCTAGAGAACATTGATTTAGATAACTGGTGTAGACTCAAGTTTTGAAGTTTCTTCAACCTGCTGAGATCCCTCAAAATGTTTTAAAGCTAATTGGTCACTGTAATGTCAGACAGCAAATTTCAGCCTACTTATGATGGTGTTTGCTTTCCTTAGATTCTTCTTTCCTCACTAAACCACAGTCCATTGTTTTCTGGGATGCACAGGCTGGAAACCAATGACTTAGACAGCCCATTATGTATATAATGGTGGCTGTTCTTTCTTTTCCAGATAAACACCATTTCTGCCTCAAAGAATGCTCTCATGCCAATATGGTGACTAAAGCCTGTGTCTGATTCTGGGGACTGTTCTTACAGAACATGAGTTCTGCAGGGAAATGCAACAGCTAGTTGCTAGTACAACAGGTCTGAAGTGTAACGCTACTTGTACCAACTTCCCATGTGTCTCATTTTTACTGGTTTGCAATGCTTGGCAGGAGAGGTGATGAAGGAGGTTTGCATTTGAAGGAGCAAGTGATTTGAGGTCTGCTTTGCTCTACTGAGATCGTAATATCATTTGTGATAAAATTAGTTTAAGTGTAGTTTGGGTCAGTTGATACTGTCTTTGTGAGAGTGTTGTGCATACATTGGTTTTCCAGTTGGTTACCTTTAATATGATGGGATGCCAGTTGGATTTTGTATTTCATTTATTTCACAGTTCTTTGTACTCAGTGCTTCTTCAAGAGCAACCCACGGGTTTACTCTTATAACGTTTTAATGTGAAAGGAAATGCTAGAAAACTAGAGATTTTTCATGTGATAATCTTTGTTGTGATTAGCTACTTTCTTATTAATCTCTCCATTAAGATCTTTTGCAGTTGTTCTCTGACGTTCTGGTTTTTTCTCTCCACCACCACCAGCCCCTACAGTGAATATCTTCTCAGTCTGGTCAAGAAAAACATGTGATTGTAGTATTCTCTGCAGCTACAGATTATGAATTTCTAGATCGGGCCATCCAACTGCTGTTGAGAGAGAAGAAAAGCAGTATTTGAATATTTATTGAAGAGTAGCTGGAGAGGTGGCAAGTGGGATGGCTTCAAAGGCAGTTTGGGTGGAGAAGCACAGCAGCAACATGCATGGCGGGAGAGCATAAAAGCAGCTCTCCTCAGCAGAGTCAGGGGAGTACACAGATGGGCTTTCTTACACTCTGCTCATGTGGCAGATGAAACAGATGAAAGAATACTTCTGGATATACCAAAGAAAACTGTGTTGCCTGTGTGAAGCAAAAGACAAACTTTATCGCATAGGAAATGGTAATTTGATTAGGTCTTCAAATACTGTTTACAAGTAATGACTGTACATAGATTCAAAGGGTGAGAATTGAAGATAACTAAAACTTACCACCTTGAAAATAAGATGCATAATATCTATAACTCTCTTAGATATAAGAAGTAAAGATCTGAATATGTATGCAATGGTGTCATTGATTAAAAAATGAATGTTGATATACTGTATACTCTCAGCAAACAGTATAATAGCTCTATTTAATTCCAAATCAGTATGTTTAGGTGGATATTTTAGTGAGAGTTAACCTAGCTACAGGAAAAAAAAAAAAACCAAACAACAAACAAAAAACCACAACACAAACAATGCACATGAAAAACAAGATTAAATATCAAAATACTCTTCTTTTTTGCTGATATAAATAACTTGAAATTATTTTATTTTTTGTGATTAATTATGTCTTTCTAAAGGCAACTTTACTTTTCCACATTTTGCACTGACACTATAAATTTTAAGACTTGAGGTTCTCTGGTTCCCATGTGCCACAGCACCAGGAGAGGCACCTGCAGCCCAGTGACTGCTCTCTTGCTTCATGTGCATGTGCTGTGAACATGACAGCTCAGCAGCCCTATCACCCATGTTTGATATGTGGTCTCTCCTGGGAAACCACAAGTTGCCATAGTGGTGGGATGTGAAGGAACAAGCAAGTTGTCAAGTCATCTATGCACCTCTTTGCTGACCAAGTAAATGTGGGTGCAGAAAGTTCTTATTCCTGTCAGAGCAAAGCACAAACTTTCCCTGGAGTTTTCCAAGGAAGGGAGCACTGCTCAGTCAATAGTATCAGTTTCCAAAGGTCAGATTTCTTGAAAATACTTCAGGTATCAAGAAAATACTTCTTTTTCACCTGCTCACATCATCAGATGATGAGCCACCCACCCTACTGTTGTTCATCTGCCAGTGAGCATGCCTGTCTCAAAGCCCCAGGAAGGTGATGTTTCCCAAAGGAGTGTCTTTGGAACACAAAATCTCAGACTCATCCTGTTGAGAGACAGCTCTCCTTGCGACTTGACAAAACTTGAAAATACTGCTGCTTCTCATTTTATATTAGAGCTCTTCTATCTTTCTTTTAAGACCTTTATAAAAATCTGAGAGACCCAGGAGAAATCACAGTATCATTTGGAAGGAGCCAACAGAATTACTTATTATATCCAGTTCTCAGTCTTCATCATGGCAAATTTTACTGCCTAGAAGAGGGGTGAGATTTTAGAGAACAGGAACTAGGTATGTCTTGTATGAAATGTTCGTATTTTACACCATTATTCTGCAAATTTGAGCTTCCATGTGAAGTAAGACTGAAGCTGACACAGAAAAAGAGTCTGCATTACTGAGGTTTTTCATGATCATCACTGCACTAGGCGTGTTCTATATCCCTATAAAGATATTTACTCTAAAGCATATCTTAAATATTCAACAACAACACAAGACACTAATTAACTCAGAGATCACTACAGAGAACAATGCTTAGTTAGGATAGAAATTGTTCCTGGATTGGTGAGATGTCTACTTCACCTGGTTCCTAAATTCCTGCTTGATGTCAAATGAAGCACTTGGTATTTTCCTGTGACACACATTGGCTCAGCCAGCCACCAAGAGTGTGAGGAAGGCACCTCAAACTGTCCAGAAAGTAGATCCTAAGATGTCTCTGCCTCATGATCAGTACCTTTCCATAAAAAATTGAACAGAGTATAATGATAATTTTAATAATAGAAAGAAAGATACAGTGCCCAAGTATCTAAACAGGTGGACAGGAAAATAACTTGTGGTAGAATTTAGTCAAAATGAAGTGTTTATGGTAAGATTAGATTCTTCTGTAGTAAAGATGGTTTGAAACTTATTAGACTGTTCCTTGCCAGGGTGCAGGTCGATGAATTTAAGAAAACTTATGACCAGTCCTGACAGTTCAAATTATGCTGCTGTTATAGAGAAGACAGAGTGGATTTTTTTTCCTGTTTTCCTCTGTATAAGCTGATGGCAGATGGGATGGATGTTGTTTTGGTAGCTATTGACTGAACAGCTGCTTTGTGCATCTAAGGTTTCAATAGTGACCATATGAAAGCAATAATTAAACATTACTTAAATATAGGATGTAATTTAAAGCTCTCCTGCCTTCTTTTTGTATGCATGTATTTCATCCTTGACAGTTTTTGGGATCAAACCACATCTGAAGAGGTTGAAGGGCAACACTGACAAAAAGTGAGCATAAAAGAGACATGAGCAGTTGTGAGAATGCTCATTTAGACACACAGCAGAGCTTTAACTGTTAGAATAATAAAAGCCTTTAATGTCTTGTTAATATTTTGAAAAGTGGATTGAACTGCTTCCCCTATTCATTATCCTCTTTGTTATAATCGATCCTTTTTATGATTAGTATGAAATGTAAGAGTCTAGATACCAATCCACCATGTAAGATGTAACTAGTTTGATTAGAATAAATGGAATTTCTTAGGTGATTAAATGTAAGCACATGCGACTGCATAGTTGCAGTAGTGCCTACATTACAAAAAAGGGATAAATAAGGCAAATATGGAGAAACAGAAAATAATGTAAACACTACCCATGAAAATGAAAGGTCATGCTCAATGTAAGGATGATCAACAAAGCAGTGATAAGTTTTAAAGTCTAATATGTTAAAAAACACCACTAATTTGTCCTTTTGTTCAGTTCATGTTTTTCTTTCTCAGGTTTTTGCTTTCCTGATATTGTGGTTAAAGGTGGATGAGCATTTTTTCTATGCCAGAATGTGCAATGTTAGTCAAATTTTTAGAAGACCTGACATTTTATGAAACTGCATTGATTTCCCTAAGTTTCACATTAAAACTTAGGAAAATGTTACAAAAAACTGCCCTCCCACCAGTGAGCTCTTACTCACTGGTTTTACCTTTGGCAAATTTCAGAATATTTTGCACAAAGGAGTTAGTCTCTGAAATATTCTGTGCATTATCTTTCACAAATCATTCCTGGAGATTTTTCTTCCTCGCATCTGGTTTCAGCTGCACTTCATGTTTTCAATAGAAGCAGAAGGCAAATTTTTCATTGTGCTGTTAGATATGGTACCTTCCTTGGCTTTGAATTAGGTTTTCATAAAGCAAGTATGTTTTCCAGGCTTCAGAATTTTCTTTTATTCAGGATATTTATCCAAGACTGATTTTAGTGATGTTTTCTTCATGTATTAAACCATATTATAATACCTAAGTAAATACCTTGTCACCAAGGTCCTTGAAGTTTTAATTACGATTCTGGTGTCTGACTGCTTTTAGTCCAGTATGATATTTAGCTTTATCCTTTTAAACAGAATAAAATTTCCAGCACTTTTAAGTCCTTACTGGACAGTCATGATATAGAAGTCAATAGCTATACATCCTTAGTTTCTCTCCTTGTCTGCTTTTATTTTGCATGAACTTTGATACTGTATTATTGAGTTACTGCACCGTTTAAAAAAAAGAAGACTCAAACCAAGATATGGTTTGTATGGAAGTTGCCATACAGAATAAAGCTGCATTGTAGAAATCAGTGTGTCACCACATTAAAAAAAAAGGGATTTCTCTTCCATAATAGATTATATTTGCTTTGCAGGATATGAAAATGCCATTTTATTCTTTGCTCTTAAAAAAAAAAGAATCTTTCTCAGCACAGGAAATGAATGTTTCTACCTATATCAGATTTCTTTAGCTTATAATTGTGTAACTGTGAAAAGTAATCAGTTACAAGACATGGCAATCTGTCCTTCAGTACTAAAGATAAAATACTAGTTTCAGTCTTAGAGGTAACTAAAGTCTGTTGCTCCCTTCCTTTGAGGCATCTGTTCGTCCTGATGGACTGATACAGAGCACAGTACAAAAGCACAAGTGTTTTAAGACAAATTTTGTCATAGCAGGTGGATGTTAATCCCAGTGGAATTGCAGCAGGGAAGTAAAGCAGATATTGAATCCAAATGTTTGATAGTTCCAAGTAGTTGTGCTGAAATCAGCCTATCTAGGATTAGATTATCACAGAAAAAAAGACATTCTGTGCTATAAATATGCACTTAGCCTTTCATGCTGGATTTTCCTGTCTCTTCCCACAAAGTGTAGTGTCTCTTATGTTCAGGCTTCCCTTTATTCTAGAAGATCTTGCAAGCATCATCACCTCAAGGCACTTAAACCAGTAAACTTTGTGTCCAATGATTTTAATTTGAAATACTTGAAGTACAATGCTGGAAAAGGCTGTTTTCTTTTTTTTATCATAGCCAGCTATAACAACTATGCTATTTTATCTTTAAAGCTCTCATGCTAAGATATTTGTAAAATAAACCAGTAAAGTCACAAAATACGAATTTTATGGTCATGGTTAGAGTATTGTGCCTGTTGATTTTCTGTAAATTCTTCTTCCGTCTTGTTCTGTGGAGATCAAAGTACAATATTAGCTTCATAAACCTTGATCCCTCATTGCTTGCTTTTCTTCTTACTGTATCTCACCATCTAAGCATTTTGACTAACTTGCTTCTGTTTCTGTGCAGTGTACTCCCCTTTTTAGATGAAAAGTGTTCCTGACTTTTATTTCTTGTTGGAAGTGATCTGGGGCTCTCATTTAAACACATCAGTGATACCATTTCAGAAAAGAAAATCAGGCTTTTCTATCTGTGTTGACACCCTGTCATATATATTGCTAATTCATGGGCATACTATTATATGAGTTACAGTGTAATGGGAGCTGGATTGAGTGCTCTAAAGTTAAGATCTCATGTGGCTTACTGTAGGCTTTCAGTGTGATACTGAACAAATTGCATCATGTCTCAGTGTCTTGGTTTTCAATTAATGGTGAAGGGGTGACAGCAATAATTCCTCTTTTCAATTCTTTCCCTTAACTGTTTTGAGTGTAATCTTTTACCTGAGGAATTTTTTTGCATGTGTGTTTTAGGTTTCCTAACAGACCTGCTAGGAACGGACTTGTGCCCTGCTGCCGTGACTGGTAATGGGATGTTTGGTGATAGCTTTTCATTTAACATCCTGTGTACTTTCAGGGGAATTTTGACTAACTGCTAAAGAAAGACAAGGATGCTTTTATGTAATTTGGGAATTTTATGTAATTTGGGAAGTTACAGGCAACTTTTCTGTCCTTGGAAGCCCCTGTTTCTTTTCTGTATCCTCAATTCTTAGTTATCATAGTTTCTTCAGTGTTTGACACCATAAATGTTGTTCACCTTGGAGCAATCTAAAGATGACATGATAGGTAGTAGCAAGAGGAATATTTACTACCTTCATAGTATCAGCTGGTGCCAGTATTCAGTGGAGAGACTGAAGTGCCCAACAGGGCAATCTTACAAAATGAAGAAAAACAGGCATTTTCTGGAAATTGATAATGTCCCAGTTAGCTACCTCTTCTAGAGAACTCACCCTCACAATTCTTTTTCTTCATGAGTCATCATTACCCACCCATGCAAATGCAGTCTGCAGAAGCTCTAAAGTGACTGAGGAATCAAAGGAGGAAGTCATTCTTATGAATGTTGGTCATTTCTAGAATTACAGGTGCAACTGCCGGAAGTGGTTAAAAAAAACTGATAAATTCAAATTCATTTTAAAGGCTATTAGGCAATCAAATGTTAATGTTACTTCATTGCATTCAAAAGGGAATAGAGGGTAATCAGGATGTTGCATTACAAACATTTCTGTATCAGTATTGTGCTATTTCTTTTATATTGTTTTTTTCCCCTGCATGGACCATTAAAACATTCAAATCTGAATTTTTGTCTTCTTAGTTGCCTACATTTGTAAGTAAAAGCCAATGTTATTACAGTAATTTCAACATCATACCAGGAAAATCATGTAACTAATCATTAAAACTTCTTGTAGTATAAACTTATGTTTTTTATTCTAACCTGAAGAAGTTTTTCAGAAAGCTGTTAGGCTTGACAGGAAAGTAGAAAGAACCACTGAATAATTGACAGGATTGTTTTAATCCTGTTTATCTATGAACTTTATTTTCTCAGGGCAAGAACTATAGTCTGTGTTGTCATGCAAGGAGAAAGTTTCAGTGTACGCAGTGCAGTTTTTACAAGTGATCAAACATTAAGAGCAGATTTTGCAATGTTTGCTATGTTTGCAATGCCCTCCATTTTTTTATTTTTTTTTTTTAAAGGAGAGCAGTTTGGGTTTATAGACAATTTTGTTTAAGGTTCAAACACTGACAAGTGGAAATGTTTCACTCTGCATATGCTTTAGTTTAGAAAATGGATTCGCTCCGTTGGAAAGCTGTCAAATTGAGGCAGAGTGTTATACAGCACACACGCTGTAGTCAGGCACAGGGTGTCTGACTGTAGTGCAGGGAAAGATCCATGGAGGGGCCTCACAGCATTGTGCAAGATTCCCCCACACCTACCTATCCCAACATCACCTTCTGCCCATGAAGCTTCTTCCTCCGAGCCCCGATTGCCAGCTTACATGTGGATTTGGTTTGGAAAACCCCCTTAACTTAAGTTGAATTCTACACTTAACAGCAAAAGAACGTAATAATATTAGTCATAAGAGACCTGTTGTGAATCCGCCAGTGTACAGGGCCCAGGCCTGAAAGTCTGCATGCTTAGGCCCCTCTGTGAGGGGATAGGACCTTTCATGTAATTTTTCCATGACTACTCCACAGATTTTTCTGAAGGTGGCAGAACTCAAGGCCCTCAGCCCCAATCCTCCCCCTCTGAAGGCTGTCCTCCCTTCTCCCTGTCATAATGGTGTTTCGGATCCTATTTTCCCAAACAACCATGAACACCAGCCCTGCTGATGGCTGGGGTGGCCAGCCTCTGCAGTGGGCTGGCCTTGCACAGCAAAGCAGCATGGCCACGCCAGCAGAGATGCAGCACTGGCATCCCCCAGCTGTGTCCCCACAGAGGAAATCTCCACATTGTGAGCTCTTGGCACATCACCTCTATGCACTCAGTTTGCTTTCTCTACACTGCCAATTTTATTCCCAGTCTGGTCCCTGCCAGGAGTCACTACAGCCTCAACCTTGCCTGTTTCTTTTAATGTTTGTTCAGCTCATTTCTCCAATGGCCACACAGCAGCATGTACCTGACTAATCTCTATCAGTCCCTATAAACTACTGAAAAATGCTGTTGGCAGCAAAGGTGGAGTAAATAAAGGTATAACTGGTCATGAGCATATTAAGCATGTAAAAGAGCATGCAGCAGTGTCTGAGGGGGTGCTCTCTGCTACTTCCAACCAATTAAAATAATTAGCTAAATTAATTTGGGAGATCCATCCCTTGTCCTTCAGACTCCATCCTTCCTGGCAAGTGTCTTGAGACAAATGGTGGTCATGCTTATTGTGATATTTATGTCTCTTTGATGGAAAGCTCTTATCTGGGCCTTGTTTCTGTGGTTGAGCATGGGGCTTAAGGCTGGAAAAAAATCTCACACAAGATCACCTGGGCTGTTCACTTGTTTGTGAAGGGGATCAAGCACACCTCTCCTCATCTTGATAGGTGTTTGTCTCAACTGCTCCTACTGCTTTCTGTGATGGCATTACATGTAATACCTGTCTATAGCCAGCTGCCAGGCAGATCATCCTTGTGTTAGAAAGCTTCTCTCTAACAGTCTTGTCTTCTGCATGATGAACATGGATAACAATTAGTCACCATCCTCTTCTCATAACAAACTTCTACATACTTTAAATATGTTATCATGTCTTCTCTTAGTCTTTGCTTTTCCTAGACTAAACAATCTAATTCCTTCAACCTTCCCTTCTTCTACATCTGTTATCATTTCTTAAGGCTTTTACCTGGACTCCCTCCAACTGTCTCCCTACTCCAACAGCCTGGTAGGCAGAGCCAAACACAGTCATGAAGTCAGGGCCTTTCCGCTACTGGTAGGGGAAAAATAGTTACTTGATTTGCTTACAGTATTACTATGAATATCTATCAGGTTGCCTTCTCCTGCAAGTGGATATCATCCTGATTTATAATTTGCTTAGAGACTGCTATAACTTCCCTGCGGATGCTTTTTAGCAGTATGGTTGCCCAGCAAGTCTCCTTGCACACTTGAATTATTCTTCTGTGGTAATTTGCACTTCTCTTTGTGCATCTAATGCATTCAGAACATTTATCCAAATTACCATGATCATGGTGAATTCTACTCAAATCTTGTAAACTACTTGCAACCTCACCCGGTTTATGCCACATCAGATTTTACAAATCTCTTTTATCACAAACGTACCAGATCCTCAGATATACAAGGCATCAGAATTACAGTGTTTTGTGAAACCTGATGAAAGGTCTTTGTTTGGTTTTGCCCATCTCTCTGGTGAACAAGTACCAGTTATGTTGTAGGGCATAATCAAGCTTTTGTCTGCTTGTCACTGTGCCAGTATGACAACCTGATATAACTGACATTTCAGCCACCAAAGGCAATGCTCAGACACTAAATGAGGCTATGCAGAGCTCTGGGTGATGGCAGCTGTATTCTCTTAGGCAGAGCTTGTTTTGAATTAGCAAGGTTATTCTATGCTGCATTTCTTTTTCTAAGACATTTTCAGGTTGTTTTCTTATATTTTGTATTCTTTCTTTCTCCTGTGTCTTTGCATGGTGAATTCTTTTCAGTTCTCCCAACATGCTAAGCTGTGTGTACTTACCAATGCCTTTTAAGCTACTCCTCTGGGTAATTAATTATCTCCTGGTATAGCATACTGCTCACTTACTCTGCATGGTATTAGTTTGCTGCTGTGTCTTTAGCACTGCCACTCTGTGAACTTGTCCTCATATCTAAACTCCTTCTGCCTTGGATCGCCTGGGGGCATCCTGGATGGAGCTGGCTGTCGTTGCATTCCCTGCATCCCACTGGCATTTGTCTGCTCTTCCTTTCCTAGTAATCGTGAAATCTCTTGTTCTGTAATCACTTTTCATTTGATTCTTTTCATCACTAAATTCTTAACAGTTCTACAAAACTGAAGTTAAAGCTAGAACAGTACCACCTGTGCAATGTCTTTTATCACTTTCTCATCTGCCATGAAGTTCATCTAGCTGAAGATTACTTCTTCAGCAATATCTGAGTGTCTTGTTCTCCACAAGAAATAAAAGATGTGTTTAATACCAAACTATGTCCATTTCCTAATTTTTAAAGCCTTTTGAGTTTTTGTGCACCTTCAGTGGAGTTGTTCCTTCCAGAAAGCCGATAGAAGACCGTTTCAAGGGTTGTCTGCACACCTTGAAGAAACCTGGGGAATATTGTTATGAGCTAGTAATCTAATCATTTCTGCAGAACAATTGCAACTAAAAAACACAGCCAGGTCAAATGCCTAACATGGTTTTAAAACATATTCTGCAGCTTTTCAAAATACATCTGGAAGAAACTTGCTGAAGAAACTACAGGGGTTCTGTGCCTCCTCAGTATAATGGCAACCACAAAATAGGAGGTGTAACCAGCTATGACCTTACCCTTGTGACCGATAGTCAACATGCAGATGGTATATAAGTATCATCTTCCCTGAGCAGCGAACACAGCAGGCTAACTCTGACAGGGACTTCTAGAATCCATATGAATGTAAGAAAAAAAAGAGATGAACAAGATAAATCCTATATCGGTATAACACCCAGTGAGAGCACTGGTGTCACAGTGAAAACTCTCTGCTTGATCTGTCTCCTGTGGGCCAAACTGCAACCCTATATCTGCAGCCTTTTTTTTGCCTTTTGGAAAGGATATATGTGGTTCAGCTATTGAAGCATGTTTCTTGTTTTCTTTGTTTAAAAAATGTTCTGCAGCAGTTGTTTCAGACCTCTGTAAATGGATGACAAATAGACACATTTTAGTTAAACCAGAACTTCCTTTATAGCCATTTTTTACCCTGCTATCAGTGCTATTTCAGTAGCTCTGTGGGTAACAGCAGCGTTTTTCTTTCTTCAGAGGCTCCAAATATTAGAATTATTTTAGGGGAGAGGTTTTGGATTCAGTCTGTATTCGTACTGATAGGCTATATGTCACGGGTATTATATAATGCCTGTAATTTAAGAGTCCACAAAGAAAACAAAACATTTATTATATTCTGAGGCATTTCCAGGGAGTGAATAACTATGATTAACTGAATAGGCCATTAGCTACCACTATTACTCTGCTCAAATGCAGCTGAAATAGCATTTCTTTAGTGGTAAAAATATTTGGCAGCACTGCACTCGCACTAAAAAACCTTTACAAATGACATTTTTGGAAAGTCCTCTACATTCTTGGGAATCTCCAAAGAAGTTGTATTTAAAGGCACCAGACTAAATTTTCCTAGGCTGAAACTTCAGAAAATATAGTAAGTGTATATTTTAGGTGAATTTTATATTCTACCAGTCTTATGCCCCCACTTGTAGGAATTTCATAATTAAAGTAGCTACGGGGATAAAGTTTTCTTTGGTTTGATTAAGCCCTCATTAAATTATCTCCATTACATTGTATGTATTTACTTCTGGTCACATGTATTTATTCTCCACAGTACATATGTTTTTCAAACTATTTATATCACTGCAGAAGCCTGTTCTACCATTATAGAAAAAATACATACTGGTTCATTTTATAATACCATAATTAATAATGAAATATTGATAGCAATATCTATATTTTCTATTAGTGATATGAGCCAGAGAGGATGAACTAACAGTTAATGAGTTAATTACCATTTTTGTACTTCCGTTGTTTTGGTTTTTTTTTCCTTTTTTTAATGGTATTTTGACATTGAGATAGATTGATGGTTTTAGTACACCTTAAACACCTATTGCAATGCCTTGTTTTATGTACTAAAAGCTTTGCTCACAGTGAAGAAATTTTCCTTTATGGTAAATTTTTGTTCAAAAGAGGAAACAGAATATGTCTTAACAGTAAAATTAATAGTCTTCAGATTATTTTTTAATTTAATATTATTTATATCAGCTTCATCTGATTAGATATCAGCTATCCTCTGAAGTTTATCTTCCTCTGCCTCAAATAACTCCTTAATGTATTTTCATGCTTTACATTATGGCAGATCTCTTCAGAATTGCTGGTGGTAGTTACAGTAAGAAAAGATTATAGTAATTAGCAATAATATTTCTGGCTTAAATCCTTTGGTGAATAGGAATGATGTGAATTTGGCCGTGTTGCTCTCTGGAGATCCTTGGCATGCAGAGCAGACTGCGTTCCACCGCTGGCTGGAGATGATGGATAACTTTCTGTAGATTGGGTGGTCTGTGATGGAGTTGAGGAACAAAGACTCTAGCTCTAGTGATTGTCTTTTTAAGGAAAAATACTCTCTTTGCACGACTAAAATTGAATTTTACCTTATTTCTCCCATTTATTGAAAAAAAAAATAGTGTGTGCTGACAGTAATATATTTGAAAAAAGCTGAGATTTTTTAATGACCTGATATTGAAGGTTTAACAACTTTGGAGCTTCACAAGATTTTTAGAAGTGGCCATGTGCAAAAGAGATAATTTTAAAAGCAGTGGTATCAAGTGAATGCAATTACCATTGTTTAAAAACAGATCAAAGCCTTTGTTTGTCAGAGCTAATGAAGAAAAGTAGTGGTGATGGAGATGTTTCTGTATTGACATGAAGATGAAGAGTGCCCAGGTCTGTGTATTAGAAGAGAAGGGTGGACTCAGTAGCTAGTAAAATAATAAATTCTTTTGTCTTCTCTATTAATGTATCTTTTGAGTTTTGCAATAGTGTCAATAATACTGCTTATTTAAGTATTTTGCTAATTATCATTATTTATACAGAACTATTTCAGTTCTTTTGCATTAAGAAGGATATAAAAGGTTTTTTGTGTGAGGTTTTTTTAGAGTTAGATTTAGCCATTCTAAGATGTAATGAGTGAATGTAGAAACAAAATGTATTAAACAGTACATCCCCTTAAACTTCCAGTATGGATTTAATAGTAAATCACTGAGAGACCATACCTGGCATGATAGCAACCAAGAGTCTTCAAGAGGTGCAAGACCCTCATCTATGTCCTGAGGGTCTGTTGTCCCATAATGATTATCTGAGACATTTTTTGTATGTTGCGGTATTTGATTGGAATAACTGAAATGCATGCAGGGTAACATCAATATAGATTCGATCAATGTTGTTAGAATTTGCAGAGGCACATCTGACTAGAAAATAAAGAGTTAATGATCTGAAAGAAAATGACCTACAGGAAGAGTATCTTCTGCGTATTTAATGCTGAACATATGTGCCATCAATACAGAGACATTTATAGAATAACAAGACTAGGAGAGTAAGAGGCATTCTGTTTACATAATTTATAAATTTTTATTAAAGGTGACAAAATATTTTTAGTGTAAGGCCCAGCAAGATAGAATCAGCACTGGAATTATTGGTTTTCTGATCAATAGCAGCTAAGGTCACAGAGAAACCACAAGTAATGACAGATGGTAACTTGCACCTAAAATAAAGTTATTTAAGTCGTTAATTAAAGCTAAATATAAATAGTTACATTTAAATGTGGATTGATATTTTCAAGCAATTATCAGAATCTTTAAAGAGAAGCTCTAGGTTGCATGGTTCATCTTTCTTTCCTGGCTATTCATACATCTCTGATTCACCAGGCAGGCAATTCCTGTACTGCAGCTATTGGAAATGGTATTTCCACTGCAGAGTGGGAACTGCGAAGGGCATGTGGGAAGGAAGCTGATGGCCTCCGCTGCATGGCTGAAGCCAGTCAGGAGACACGATTCTTAGACAGCAGAGGCATAGACAGCAGAGACACATGCAGACACAGCAAACACATTCTGCAATTTGGTAAAACCCTAGTGGGCAACTGCAGATGAGTACCTTTCTTCCAAAGGAGATGCTGAAAGACAAGGATGAAATGTAGTGATAAATATAAAGTCTGGCAGTTTAAGAAATAAACACATTTTCTGCAGTTACTTTTTGGAGACCGCAAAATAAGGGAAAATAAAAACGTGTTTATTAGTTGTGAGATGTCTCTGAGCCTTTGGTGTATGAAAATAAGTTAAATGCTATCTTAGAACATATCAAGCACGGTCTCCAGTAGAGATTGTTAAGTTATCGGTACCTGTATCATGGAATCATAAAATCATTTAGTCTGGAAAAAGACCTTTGAGATCATCAAGTCCAACCATTACCTTGGTATTGCCAGGTCACCACTAAACCATGTCCCTAAGTGCCACATTCGCATGTCTTTTAAATACCTCTAGCGATAGTGACCACTTCCCTGGGCAGCCTGTTCCAGTACTTGACAACCTTTTTGTGAAGAATTTTTTCCTAATGTCCAGTACAGACCTCACCTGGCACAATTTGAGGCCATTTCCTCTCATCCTATCACTTGTTATTTGTGAGAACAGACCAATCCCCATCTCACTCCAGCCTCCTTTCAGGTAGTTGTAGAGAGTGACACCTCCCCTGAGCCTCCTTTTCTCCTGGCTAAACAACTCCAGTTCCCTCGGCTGTTCCTCATAAGAATTGTTCTCTAAACCTTTCATCAGCTTCATTGCTGTTCTTTGGACACGTTCCATCACTTCCGTGTCCTTCTTGTAGTGGGGGGCCCAAAACCGGATTCAGTATTCAAGGTACAGGGGCATGATCACTTCCCTGGACCTGCTAGCCATGCTATTTCTGATACAAGCCAGGATGCTGTTGGCCTTGGCCCCCTGGGCACACATGTATAGGTCACAGCCACCCACAGGTTGCCCTGGATTCTGCAAGATGAAGAGGTCTGAGTTATTTTAAGGCTCATCCTGCAGAACTGACACAGCACGGGAACAGTCATGTTGTTAGTTACCAGCTCTCTGATGGGATTTGTGGCTATGTGATGAGGTTGCCCTTGCCGTGTGTACTCACTGTCAGCACCACCCGATTCTGTGAGCCCAGGGCCAAAGGGTTCCCTTGAACCCTGCCGTATTTATGGATAAGCCTTTGCCTTGAAGCAAGGCAGAAGCATTCCCGCAGATGAGCCCAGTTTGAGGAGAGATTAAGGCTGCTCTTCATTAACACCTTGAAGTGTTGTTTGCAATTTCCAGCTCACACCCTCTGCCATATTGTAGTCACCCCGGTGAGCACTGTTTGGCTTGAATGTAAATGAAGTGTTACAGCAAGGATGTCAAGAGTTGGCTCATGGTCAAGATTCAGTCACATCACTGTGTAGACATACCCCGAGATGAACATAAATCTTTGTCTCCCTTATGGCAAGACAAAGCAGGATAAATGCTTCAGTCTGCAAAGCTGTAAGACAGCAGATTTGGATGTTTCCTGTCTTGCAAATGTCAAATATTCAAAAATTGTGTCTTCAAAACCTATGATGATGGCTTTAAAATCTTGAAAACTTAAAATTAAGGCTCTGGAAATCTCTTTTATGTTGCCTTCTCTTTTTCTCAGCCTCTTCTCAGGTTATCAACACCTAAAATCACATTTTACACCGTTTCTTTGCAACTATCAGCATACAAAAATAAACTAAAATACGAAAACTNCCATCACTTCCGTGTCCTTCTTGTAGTGGGGGGCCCAAAACCGGATTCAGTATTCAAGGTACAGGGGCATGATCACTTCCCTGGACCTGCTAGCCATGCTATTTCTGATACAAGCCAGGATGCTGTTGGCCTTGGCCCCCTGGGCACACATGTATAGGTCACAGCCACCCACAGGTTGCCCTGGATTCTGCAAGATGAAGAGGTCTGAGTTATTTTAAGGCTCATCCTGCAGAACTGACACAGCACGGGAACAGTCATGTTGTTAGTTACCAGCTCTCTGATGGGATTTGTGGCTATGTGATGAGGTTGCCCTTGCCGTGTGTACTCACTGTCAGCACCACCCGATTCTGTGAGCCCAGGGCCAAAGGGTTCCCTTGAACCCTGCCGTATTTATGGATAAGCCTTTGCCTTGAAGCAAGGCAGAAGCATTCCCGCAGATGAGCCCAGTTTGAGGAGAGATTAAGGCTGCTCTTCATTAACACCTTGAAGTGTTGTTTGCAATTTCCAGCTCACACCCTCTGCCATATTGTAGTCACCCCGGTGAGCACTGTTTGGCTTGAATGTAAATGAAGTGTTACAGCAAGGATGTCAAGAGTTGGCTCATGGTCAAGATTCAGTCACATCACTGTGTAGACATACCCCGAGATGAACATAAATCTTTGTCTCCCTTATGGCAAGACAAAGCAGGATAAATGCTTCAGTCTGCAAAGCTGTAAGACAGCAGATTTGGATGTTTCCTGTCTTGCAAATGTCAAATATTCAAAAATTGTGTCTTCAAAACCTATGATGATGGCTTTAAAATCTTGAAAACTTAAAATTAAGGCTCTGGAAATCTCTTTTATGTTGCCTTCTCTTTTTCTCAGCCTCTTCTCAGGTTATCAACACCTAAAATCACATTTTACACCGTTTCTTTGCAACTATCAGCATACAAAAATAAACTAAAATACGAAAACTCAGATTCTCACATGAGTAGCATTCTTCAGAAGGAGAAACTTCGCAGAAAAACATAACATCATAGAGCTCATGAGAAACCCTCCAGAGTTGACAGCACTGGTTTTGATATAGCCAAGCACTGAGTTTGACCAGAGTTTGCACAGCTGCAATGAGGATATAGTTTGGATTACAGAATTCTTGCTGAAGGCAAATATGTATGGAGTGAAAAAAACCCGGGCACAGATTACCTGAATGGAGGGGAAGAAACTGAAGACGTGAGAGGTGGCTACAGTTGTTGGCTTGCTCAAAGCAGTGCTTGTGTTTTCAGTCACATGCCAGGGCAACTGCCGCAAGGCTGCAAAGTTCCCCCTCCAGTGCAGAGCTCACCCACTCCCATAAAACGCTTCTAGGTCCCAGCCTGTATTTTGGAGGACTGGCAACTGGTTTATCACTTAGTACCCTAACAGGGCTTTAAGTACAGAAAAGAGCGTGGACTGTTCATTTTGAAGTGATATCACATATACCACCATATTCAATACAGAAAAAATTTTAAAGTTAAGCAGATTTTTAAGTCATGTTATATAGGATTATTTCTGATGGTTTTAAATTGTTTTAAAGAATAGTATATGTTACTATTTCTGTCTAGTCTAGGATTTTGTTGTATTTTAAACTGTTTCATGTGATTGTTAAGCTGTCAGATCCTTGTTAGTTTTAAAATATATATCTAAATAATTTTTTTAAAATTTTAGATTTATTGTTATCCATTGTAATTAAGTATTTTAACTGAGCACATTATAGCTTCCATTTATCCTTATATCCCTCATATCTTTATGATATTAAGACTCTTGGATAAATTCTAATACTTCTGCCTAATTTTTGCCTGTTAATCTGTTTCAAAAAATGTTAAGAATTTTTTTTTTGTATACATGTACAGAAATAATAGAGCAATTTAGATATTGAACATCAATACTCACTTTTCCTCTAAAACCTCCTTAAACTGAATCATATAAAGCACCATCATCATTTTCAATGTTTCCTATGGCCTCTTTGCCTATGGCACCAAAATATGTAACATCACATATATTCCAAATATTATTACCATGATGAGTCTTCTCTAACACAAGGGACAGGGGCTTCATAATTTAATTCAAGTCTAAACAAACATCAGCATTTCCTTACTGTAAAAGCTAAGACATTTGACTTCAAGGAACAAAGAGATCGAGGTATTTCATTATCAGTAGTCTGCTCTCTACCCAGAATTTGGCTGAAATTTAACTGAAATTTGACTGAAATTTAAAGTCAGTTAAATTATGTAGGTTTTATTCTGCTCACTAACATTAGGAAAATTGTTGCCTTTGCTATTAATCTGTTTGGTAACTTCAGTGTTAGTTACACTGAGTGTTACTAATTTTCCCTCTGTCAATCAACACGCTAACGTTACATTGGTTTATATATAGACTCCTATTCTGTGTTTGAAAAAAATGCGTAGGTCTCATCTCACTTGACTTTACCCTTGCAAAACATTTACACTGCAAAGCTGACTGTTTTGTCTCTGTAGTGTAGAGTGAGCAGGGTTTGGTGCTCTTCTCACAGCAGCTCCTGCCACTTGTCTTAGACACTTAGGCAAGCATGAGATAAATTCTCCTGCCATCATTGACTGGCTCTAGATAACTCTTAAAGTGTCATTTAAATGTAAGTGACCATGTAAGTGACATTTATCATAGATTTGCTTGCCTAAACAGTAGTGTCTAGTGCCATTAAGGGTGTCCTGATGGTTCCCATGCTAATGAAGGAGGAAACCTTTAAGGCGTCTGAAAAGGCACTAGACCCATAAGCACAGACAACCGGTCCCGTCCTTGGGTACCCAACCCAGCTGAGGTGAGTGCTCCCCACCCACCAGCATTCCACATGACTGAAGCAGCTTCCCTGCACAGTCTGAGGCATAAGAAGAGTTTTTGTGGACATTGGAATTGCATCTCTGTGTGTAACTTCAGACACAGCAGAAAAGCAGTGGTCATGCAGAAAAACATTGCACTGGATTTTTCTAAAACATGCAGCAGGATTGTAAAAGGCTTTTGGAACACTGTAGAATTACTGGAGAAACATATTCTATATTTCCAGCCCGGATGGTTTCAGGTCACAGTAATATCAACCCATCCATTTTGTCTCTTTTGCCCTCATCTGACATCACATGCCCAGCTTCACCTCAATGCATCACAGGTTTTAACTGTGCTTAGCCTGGCCTACCCATGGGCCTGTGAGATGTGTCCCACTGTGGTGGCAAGAGTCAGATGATGCCAACAGGCCAATGCCTCTCTTCTTCCTCCCTTTTCCTCAAACAGATATCATCAGATTTGCATTTCTTGGTTGGGAAACTCACACAGGTGACCTCATACACAGGTTTCAGTGGTCTTGAAGGAACGAAGCAGTTTCCTATCCATGCATCGGAGCCCAGGGCTCTTCAAAGCACGTGCAGCCCATTCCCATATCATAGGCAAGATCTGCATATTTGCACAGAGACAGGACAGTTCAACCACCAAGTGGGATGGTGCAGTTCCTCTTGTAACCCTTTATCTGTCAGGAGATGACTGTTTTGATACTGGTGCACAAAATACAGGGTTCACCCCTTAGAAGTTTACCTTTTCCTGCCTGCAAAGTAAACAAGCTGAGCAGGTTTTGTTTCTGGATTGCAAAGAGAATTAAGATGTTCTTTACCATTGACATCTTTCCATGTTAACAGGGTATCATGCACCAGAGTAAACTGCTGCCTAGGTTTTCTCTCAGCTACGTTTCTGACTGAGCACTGTGTCTGTCTTTCCCTTTCATTGTTAGCAAAAGTCTTGATCCCAGGAAAGCTCGAAAATCCTAGTCCTGGCTCTGACAAAAAGGCAAAATTAATTTTGGTATCTGGACTTTACAATTCATGGTGAAGTCTCTTAAATCTTTATAATTTCAAATCCCTAGAGTTGTTCTCAGAGAGGTGCAGACATCTGGCTTATCTCAGCCTCAGAACTTTTGACTTCCCATTACAAGTGAGTTTTTGTGGGAATCCTTCTTTGCTTTAGCGGTCAGACAGCAGGCTGCACATCATGAGTGGTTCTGGGTCAGACTGGCTCATCCGTCCTTCCTTGTATTTCCTTCTTATCCACTGGAGAAAGTTGGAAGTATTTGTGTGCACTCTTTATGCTACTTTCTCTCTGTAGGCACATATTTTTTCAGAGGAAAGTCAATATCTCTCTTCTTTTCACTGGAAATCCAATAGGATATATCCCTACATATCAAATTAGATCAAATTTCTCATTAATTGAAGGTGGGCTTTGTGTTGTATTTACTGATTAGTTTGTATTTCAACTTCTACTCATCTCCAGTTCTTTCAGTCCAGAACTGGAAATTCAACACTGCACATTATCAGGAAGGAACCGGAGGCTCTGTCTCCTCCTCAGGAAGCAAATTATTTCACTTTTTTGAGTAGCTCAGGTAGCATAAACAGAATGTACCATGGAGTGAGCAGTAGAAACAGTCTGCCAAATAACCCAAATTAGGTAAGAAGGGTGATTTGCGCCTCCTGTATTTGTGGAATTGGCTTGTGTCTCCATAAAGATTATTGTAAGTAAGATTATTGTAAGCCTTTCTTTTGAAAGGCTCAGTATGCTCAGTCCTGTTGGTGTTATCAGTGCTCATTCAGTTTGTTTCTGATTAAGAACTTATGCAAGGTAAATAGTAAGCAGTAATTTTGCAGCTTGGAGTTTTGTGAAGCTGTGCAACTGTTTTATTCTGAAAGGATTTTTTTTTAATTTTTGTAGTGATATGTATTTGTTACTTGCTCAGTGGAGGTTTCCATTGAACAAAACTCAATTTTAAGAGGCTGTGAAGGACTTCCATTAAGCCTAAATTGAACAATATTCCAGTAGCACACATACTGAATAAAAGTAGCTATATGGATGTAAAATCAGTTGTCAGCAAGACTATTCTTACTTGAAATATTTTTTCTTTAATGCTTTTGTTTACAAAGTGTATACAATGCATCATTTTAAAAGATATTTACTAACATTATCTGCTTTATTTGAACAAGAGTGTATGTCAAAGTATTTCAGTTGTTATTATTCTCATGTGGGCTAGGGAAACTGGGATAGAATAAATTATGATGATGTGAGTGTGTAAATGATTTGGAAACCATATGCAGAGAGTAGTTGTCAGTGATACACCATTATGTGCAGTTCTGCAGGTGTTTTTTCTTGTTCTGGTACTATTCAGTATTCTCACTGACAGCTTGGATGAAAGATTAGAAATTACTCTTAATAAATTTATAGTGCAGAACAAGCATGTTGGAAGCAAAGCAATTGAAAATGACCTTGATAAATTGGTGAAGTAGCTTAGAAAATATCAGCTTTCCAGCAGTTAAATTAGAGCAAATGCAGACCTGTACATACAGCTCAACATAATCAGCTGCACGTCAAGTACAGATGGGAAAAAAACAGGCCAAGCAGCAGTTCTGCAGAAAAGACCCCATGTTGTAAAGATCACAAGCTGAACATGCACCAGTGATGTTACACTACTGCAAACAAGGGCAGTGGCATTGTGGGATATAGGAAGGGGAGTAAGTAATAAAGCATAAAATGTAATTATTTTGCTCTGCCTGTCACTGATAAGGCCTCAGCGGAAGATCTTTACCCTCTTGCAGGAACTGCAGCTCAGGTACGATCCAGCAAGAGAGCAAACTGGGCTCAAAGATCTAAACCACATGGGTGTTCAAGGACAGGTTGAAGGGTTGTTTAGTCTAGAGATGAGAGGATGAAAGAAAGACATGGTAGCAGCCTTTGTATAGCAAGGGGTAACCCTAAAGAGGAAGGGATTCAGCTGCTATGTATGCTGTCAGTACAGGAAAGAATAATGGGCTTAGATCTCAACAAGGATGATTTAGTGTAAGCCCCAGGAAAACAATACAAGCAGCAAGGAAAAGTGAAGCCCTGGGATAGGTTCTGAGGAGGAGTTCATAGAAACTTTAACCTTGCAGATGTTTAAATATAGGTTAGACAAATATCAGCAGGCATAGATAGGGTGGGAAAAGTGATCTCTCAAATTACTTGCTAGCCTGATTCCTTTAGTGTTTTTTTATCTATGTGATAATGATAAGGGTAATAATCACATATGCAAAAGGTATGTCCACAAAAGAGAGATCTTCAGAAAATTTCAGGGCATGTAACAGAAAACTTTATATTAGTTCTGGAATTTACTGCACAACTTCTGTATTTACATTAGGTTGAAGCAATTGTACTTTTAAAAATTTTGCCCATGTCAGTATTGATTGAAAATTACTTGGGTCTGAGTTTGTGAGTGGTCTTCCTGAAATATATAGGTGAACATAGATACCTGTGGTAGGCTACAAAACACTCAATCCTAGCCATAAGAATGTTTGGTCTTTAGTCTACTTATAATACCTGGGAAAAAATGGGCACTTCTAGAGATTACCTAAGGAGTGGGTGAATCACCACCCAGAGGTACCTCTGCTTCTCCTTCTACCTATTCTGCACCAATCATATATTGGAGGCATATTCCTGGCCTTTCTTCTTCTCAGTGTGTGGTACTACCCATTTGGTTTTCTGAGAACCAAAGTGCCTGGACTTCACAGAGAGCTATCTGGTAATATTATAATTGGCAAGAAATCAGAGTAGATAATCTAGTGGTCTTTTCTGACCCTCAGCTCTGTGAAGCCCATTCAGTGTGTAATTATGAAGGATTTACCAATACATAGTGGACATGACCAATATGTGTTATGAGGTAGTTCTACACCAGATTTACATAAACCACTTATTAATCTGTTGGATTCTTATTTGTTAATTGTTTACTAATCCTCTAAATTGTTTACACTGTATCTTGTGTACAGTGTGTGAGACAATATAACCCTTTTAGCCAGAAAATCTGCTATAAAAAATTATTCTTTGCAAAGATAATAATTTAATTAAGATTTTAAAGTACTAAGCTACTAGACACTGAAAGGGAAAATTAATAATATTTTTTAAATAATGGTATGTTTCATCCCGGGTAGTATTTTAGGAACCATGCAGTATAAGGCACCTTTTTCCCTCATAAGCATCCTGTGTCTAACAGAGAGGCTGTAAACTTTATCCCAAGTCTGTTATTTATGAAACGTTTTCTATTGCCTGGTTAAAAAAAAAAGAAAAAGTCACATTTATAGGGCTTTTTAAAAATTGGAATTACACTCCAGCAACCAGTGATGACTAGTTATTGTTCCTTTTGTCAACAGGCAAGATGAAGGAGGTTCTGGCAGCTTACCATGTCCCGGGCTCTGCAGAGCTAAGTGAGAAGTGCGCCCATGTTGTAGCATGCATCACATCGCATCTTGGGTCTGAAGTGCCAGAAGGATCCCAGCGCTGCAGACTGAGACGGCTCTGAGCACCTCAGTACCCTGTTTCTGACAGAACCCAGGGATGGCAAACTTACATACCAGTATTACCTGTCTGGGGCAGGTTTAATTTTATAAATTAAAACCGTGAACTCTATGAGTTTCTAGAGCATATTTGTGCTGTTGAGGATGATCTGCTCAGATGAACAGTTTTGCGTCCATTGGAGAGACAGGTTCTTCTGCTGGACCAGAAGATGACAGTGGACTGTATATTGTAACTAATACCATTTGTAGAATCTCCTAGTGCAAATAATTGAAGAAGAGGTTGCAAGAAAATCCTGTAGGGAATAAGACATGCTTTGTTTTGATCTACAAATTTTAAAAAATGTTAAGTTTTTTTTTAAAGATAACCACTTTTACATAACACTATGTGTGCAGTCTATGTGCAGCTCTTCACTGTGGCTATCTGTATTCCAGAGGTGAGGAATTCCTTGTGAGACACCTGAACCCTTCTAGATCTGTGGTGAATCCTTAAATTATGAGAGTATCACAAAAAAAAAAACAAAAAAACAAAAAAACAAAAAAAAAACAACCCAACAAACCAAAAAAGCCAAAAACCTAGAATGGAAAAGCTCTAGGGCTTTTAATTGACTAGATATCTTTAATTACTTCCTGTTAGTGTCCTGAAAGGAGGAGGAAAGGGCAGGAAGCAGCTACAAAATACCCCACTGCTTTTTTTTTTTTTGGCATATGCACCTATTTGCATGTGTGTTTGATCTAATAGCCAAGGGAAGAGGAACAGCTAAGTTATCTGAGTCCTCACATGAAAGGTCTGCATTTTTTGGCAGTATTAGCTCATTTTGTCTCTTAAATAGCTATAGAAAAGAAGGAATATGTCTATGCCCTACCATATGTGAAAAGGACATACCTGCCATTCCTTTATTTATTTTTGCTCTTTCAAAAATTGAAGTGACAGTTATTTGGAATGCTGTAGTCTGTGGTCTCTTTACATTTGTTTAGTGAGATTCTTTCAGAAAGATCATTCCCATTATAGTGTAACTGCATGGTGACCACAGCTTTGGGCCTGTATAATAAAGATCTAAATTCAAAATGTTTTTTCTCATAATCTCTAATTTTATGTTGTATCTGCAAGTCTTTGACTGGAATCTTACTTACTGCTGATCACTGTTTATAAGAAGGTTTGGCAAAAAATGTTAGAGAGGAAAGTATTTGTATGGCTGGACCTTGTTCTCCTCTGTATCATTTACAACAGGTGAAAGAGCAGAGGGATACAAAATGTTAGCAAATCAATAGTGATGGTTAAATTTAATTTGCACACAAGGCCCCAGGGCAGTAAGTAGATCAGGCTCTTCGCATCCTGGATTTAAGACCATGCTAAAGTATTTGACATCTGGTCTCTATTAATTAGTAATCCTGGAGAGGTATGGGAGGAAAAAGCTCCAGAAAAGCTGAGTCTAAGCTGGCTTTGATTTATTGTGTGTGTCCTACATTGTGCTGAACATACATACATCAGAGTTTAAAAGCCATTTAGACTCTTTTTCCTTCTTCCTTATTTTCTTCTTCAAAGACAAAATTTGAAACTATAAAAACATTCTTCATGTAGCAGTTTGTGTGAGCAGACTGCACATTGCATTTCAAAAGTGAATGTGGTCCTGAAAGGTTACCCTGGGCAGGCTGCATTACAGGCAGGGTTTTGGTCCTTTCTGATGCTATGGTCATCTTATCATCCGAGTTCAGGTCAACAGAGCTTCCCTGACCTTTGAAACCTTAGTCAGGTGTCACTGTTATCCTGCATCTTACATAGTTGCATATGGCTGAGTGAGCACTGCTGTGAAGTCCATATCAGTGCCTTTGAGTATGAATGGGGTCAGGCAACAGTGTCTTAGTCCAGTTTCCTGAGCAGTTTAAACTAAAGCTGTGCTCCTGCTCCCAACAGGCAGTCCTGTCATCCCCTTCTGCCCCACTTCCCCTTCTGCCCCACTTACACCTTCCCACTCCCTCCACACACCTATGAGGCTTCCTGGTATGACTGAAAATTGCCCCATTTAAGTGTACCTCTTACACCAGGTGTTCAGTCTGACACCAGGGAGAGTGTGAGAACAAACATCTTTTTATCAGTATCTAAGTTTTAGGTTGGCTTAAACTTTCTCTTCAAGCACCTTGCTTTCTTATGGCTAAGAAGTAGTCCTTCATTCAGTAACTCTGCAAAGAAAAGAAGGCACTGAGTGTGAATTAAATCCATAGGAAGAAAAAAACCCACAAACACAACACCAAAAAAACCCAACAAACAAACAAAAAATAACCCCCCAAAAAAACCAAACCAACCAACCAACCAAACAAACAAAATCCAACAAACCACCAAACAAATAACACCTCTAAAATTACCTGTGCAGTGGCAGTATTTGAGGTACAAGAAAAATACATTCCCGTGAAACAAATACATTCTTGCCATTCAAATTACTATGAAGACAAAAACTTTTTCAGTAAAGCAGAAGTGAAAGCTGTGTGCTGTAGTGCTGCCAGGGCAGTGTAAGTGTCCTCCTGTGCTAGCAGACCTCCAGCTGTTAATGAAGTATACGCTCAGTATGTGGCCAGCTGGACCCACCAGAACCATAGATGCTTGAGCTTGACCATGGCACCATTTGAATTTGAATGACAGAACACATCGTGCCAAGAGCAGTCTGATTTGGAGAAATGGGTTTTTGTCTGTGCCGTAGCAGGGGCTGCTGGAAGCTTGACCATCCTGTTGGGTGAACTTTTCCAACAAGACGTGTGGCAGTTGCCCATCTGTTGAAGGAGTGATTAAAAAACAAAACATAACAAAATAGGCAAACCTCCTGGCACTCCAGTGAGGGCAGAGGTTGCAGCTTTTTGTTCTTTGGATGAATCCCCCTTTGAGAAGCCTCCCCATGGTTTTCCTCGGCATCTGGACAATCTCTTCTTTGTCAAGAGACATGAATATGGAGAGACTCTCAGTGCAACCCGTCTCTTCTGTCAGCTTCAAAGGAAAGTTTAAAAAGTCACTATTTTCTGGCAACTTTGAGCATCTGAACCAGGGCAGTGCTGACTTTACAAACAGTATTAGCTGACTTTGATGACTTGGAGCTATTCAGTATTTGCACAATTAAAACAAATACTTAATGTGGACTATGTGGCTTAGCAGGCAGGAGTATTGGTTTTGCTGATTGAATGAAATATGTGAATATGTAGTTCACATTCAAATAAGATGGTCTTAAGTCATTTCCTTAGCAGACAATAATCCATTCCAAGAATAAGAACATCTGCTCAGGGCCCAGACCTGAAATAAATAGTAGGTTTTAGAGACAGGTCTTTTGTCCAGTGTTATTTGAATATTAGACATGTAAGAAACAGTAGACTCTTCAAGTCACAGCTGGGTTTTTGGTGAAAAAGTATGAACGTGTCTCTGCTACAGCTGACCACACCAAATCTTTCCTGTGACTGCAGTTCTGTTCTTACTGCTGGTCTGCATTGGTGTGACGGCACAAGCTTTTACAAGTACCAGCTTGCTTTAGATTGCTTAGAGTTACATTCCCTTGGTTTCGAACTACGTGTGTGTGTGCGTGTGTGTGTGCATGCTGCTGCTGATTTATCCTGTTCATACAGGGGAAACACCAAGAACTGTCTATCAAACTGTCATTTATTTGTTTGTTATTACTCAAAAAAAGCCCTTTTTTTTTTGAGAAACTATGACGACATTTCATAAGCAGTTATCTATCTTACTTTTAAATTAAATTTAAAAAAACCTTCATCTACAGATCTCCAAATACTTGTCAAATATGAAATAAGAGAATTTCACAGAAGTTTCCAGACAGATTTTATTCCAATGTATAAGTAGATAAGCCAAGTCACCAGAGAGTGAAGTAATTTCACTGATATTTCACGAGAAGTCGCTACATTACAATAACCAAAATTAATGACATCTTGTAAGAAAGCGAACATCTTAAAAAGTTATTAGCATGATTTTTCTCAGTCTCTGTTGTGTTCACTTTCTATTCAAAGAGTCCTCCTCTGTCAGTAGCTTCACTTCACCTCAGCTTCTCTATGAACTCTGTACCTGCTCCATCTCCACCTTATAAGAAACAATTAGGCTGTATTACTCCATATGATAACTTCAACTGCCTCCTGGGAACTGCTGTGAAGGGTCATCTTTACACTTTGTGTTGGGTCAGTTCTTGGCCAATTTCAAAGCTGTCTTCTCTGACTTGGCTGGCACCTTTCCCTCCTAATGATAAATTATGCTCTCGAGGTCATGTCTGGTTTTGAAGTTATTTTTTTCTGATGAAGTCAGAGGGGGGAAGTTATTTTTTTCTGATGAAGTCAGAGGGGGGAGAACACTCTCCTGGCTACATTATAAAGAAGGAGAGTTTCTGTGATGTGTCACTGGGCTTGGCACAAGGCCCTCCATAAGTGGTGATGTGTGGCCACTCTGGCTGTTGGATAGGAGGTACAGAGTCAAAGAAATACTCACCATCAGTTATGAGTTTATTTCCCAGGCATTGTCACTGTTTTCTTAAACCCCAGGGCAGAGCTGGAAGTTGAAGCAATGGGCAGAATTAACAGCACTCATAAAGGCCAATAGCAACTCTGGCTGGATAAACCCCGTCCATAAAAACAACTTCCCAGGTGACTACTTTGGTTGAAAGAGGAAAGGTAGCCAGACACTCTCTCACAGACCAATTTAGATAATGAATGAGGGAAGTTAGAAAACAGCAAAGCAGCACTGAAAAGGGGGAATGTGCTGTTTATACCAGTTCTGCTTTTCACCAGGGCTCCCTATTGCCAGCATAGAGCTTTAAAAGACTTTCTACCTTTTTGTTGCTACCACTAAGGATAAGCAGAGAACAGTTTGATAAACTTTAAAAGAAAAAAAAAAAACAAACAACACCTCTTTCCAGCTCACAGGGAATGTGGTAGATTCAGTCTTAACTCAGACAGCTGAAATAACCATTCCTGGATTTAGAAATAGGAGGCAGCATTTGCTGCTGGCTTCAGGAGCCTTGCCCTGCCCAGGGAGCTGCAGCCAGAGCTGCTTCAAGGCAGAAGGCACTGCCTATCCATGCCCCCCCAAGGCACGTTTCATGGCAGATGAGTTTTGTCAGAGGAGGGAAAGCATTTCCTAGCTCATCATTACTCCTGGGGAGAGTGCAGCCATCATAGCAATAGCAGGCAACAAATGGGAGCTAAACTGAAGCGAGGTGTATTGGCAGTATGCAGACATTTTAAAAGCAATAATTAATTACTGTATTGGACTCCCAAGGAGTGGGGTGGATTTGCTGTCACTGGGAATATTTAAATCAAGATTCATAACCATTCAAAGGATGGTGATGTCCAGTGCAGGCAGAAGTGTTGTGCTTGATGTGGGGACTGTTGCTGACATGTATTCTGTGGAGGATCAGAAAGACCTCAGACCTGGTGATGAGAATGACCTCAAGCTCTCTGTTATCTAATCCCTGACACCTTTCACAGCTACCACCCTCTCTTTACTCCAGTATTTACTTAGAGTGTATGCACTAGAGAGTTCATGCTCCATCTCCATGGGAAGCTAGAAGTGCAGAGCTCTATCAGTGGATGTCAGAAAAATAGCAGTTTGAGTTGTACCTGGGCTAGTCAGCCAGACAATGATGTTTTTCTTAAAAATATTAAATACGTACGTTCAGAGTGAACAAAATACACATGACTCTTATTTAGGCACGAAGCTTGCTATTAAATGCAGCTAAACTGGAAAACTGGGAAAATAAATATTCAAAACTGTGTGACCTGTCGCCTTCCGTAAGATACTGGAAGCTGGCCAAAATGAGAAGAGTGTTTACTTGTTTGTCTCCAAAATGTTTTGAAAAGTAGCCAAAAATATATGTGAGATCCAGGTCAGATTCTTATCACGAAAGCACTAAAATATATTTCTGTCAGTCTTGCTTTTGCTGGAACACTGAAGTGTTCTGTGCAATACAGATTTGAATGAAGTGCAAAATAAAAGTCACAAATTAAAAATTAGTTCAAACAAGCTAAGGCAGAGACCTTCATACTCTGCAGCTGGGATACCCTGTCTGATGCCACACATACCTTGCCCCCCTCCCCCCCCTACTCCCCAGCAATGGGAATATTAAGCAAGTGATTAGTGCTGTTCTGAAGTTTCTCTGATGAAAGCTCTGCCCTGCACAAAATTGGTGCTTGTTGCTACATGGGCAATGTGAGGTGCTAAGCACCCTGGCTTTCTTTAGCTTGAAGAACTGAAACACTTGCAGACCTTGAAGAATAGGGTCTCTGAAAAAGTCAAGCCCCAAGCTGGCAGGGATGGGACCTGTCATTTATGTTGGCAGAAAGAGATCCTTTGCACATCAGGGGAAGCAGGAACAGGGCCTCTAGCATAAGAAAAACCGTCCCTGCAGGGTTTGAACAACTACTGTCATCTGTATCTGGAAGACACTCAAAGGAAGTGCAACTTTTTCTTAAGTGTGCATATTCTGTACATGAGCCAGTGCTTTTTCCATAGGCATTCTTACAGCCTCCCTGTGTTTACCACAGTGACAGAGACAGAGAAAGTATTGTTAGCATAGCTTTGAAATTTTCATGATTTCTTTACTCGGTATTGCAGCTTAACTCCGCATTACTGATTTCAAGTACTGTTGCAAAAAGAGAATGGAATTTACTTAGCTGTTAAGGTAATCTCGGAAGAGAAGGATATTCATTCCTATTCCAGATCCACATCTCAGGATGTTTTACAGTCTGCTTCTACAGGGAATACTGGAGCAGTGATTAATCATTAAGGGCAGTCCATCGCACCCCATCTCCAGGCCAGAACATTAGATTTCCCAAATGGCACAATTTACAAAATATAGTCAGTGATGAGGCTCCATTTTTTGTTCTGTCATTGCTATTTCTGTGAATCAAAGCAATCTTGGAAAGCATAGTGTGCCATGGCAGAGGCAATAAATAGGAGAATCTAATCATAGCAAGTTAGTTCTGAAATGAATTGCTTCCCAGGTCCTTGGCCCTTCTTATGTGCAATGACTTTGCCATCTCTTCCCATACTAGTACAGAGTATGTGCCTACCCTATTTTGTAGGCTATATTTGTGCTTTACAGACAGAATTCTTGTAATTCAGTTGCCTCTTGAAGTCCATGGCAAAATTTGTGTGAACTTCTGTGTTACCAAGGCATGGTTCAGGACAGTAAAAATATATCTCAGTTCACAGCAGAGACACAAACTGCTACGCAGAACATCACAGTTCTTCAACACATATGGAAGCTCTTGTCTACATCACAATGACATCCCTGTGTAACAGAACTTGATGTAAGCCAGTGTAGACACAGAAGTTCAAGTGAAAAAAAAGTGTCCTGGCTGATAAAAAAATCCATTTCCAGGGCACGCTAGGCTCCGAAACCCGAGAAGAGATCTCTTGTCACTAAGATTCCTGGTCTTTGGTCAAGAACAATGAAGAACAACAGAAACACATAAAGATGAGTTGAAAGGTGAAGCTTCTTCAGCAGCCCTAACACTTAAAATGATGAATGCTGGCATTTGGGTTTGGAAAGGCAACTTCAAAGTCAGTGACATGTTTACCTGGCTTGGTTCTCTGTAGGTTGCTCCTCTCATCCTTGATGTGTTTCTGTGTGCACAGGAAAGGTAAAACCATGCTCCGAGTCGTGGTCATGGAGTGGAGATGAAGTCAATGATCAATTTTGCTTCATTAAAACTATAACAAGTGTTGCTGATCCTAGCAATGTTGGTCAGTGCTTTGTGGCAAAGCTGTGTACATCCCTTCAGGGTGATTGTCCAGAGCAGAGCCAACATGAGTGTGTGACCACCTTTGATCTTTTGATACATACTCCTAGCAAAACAACTGCCATGTTCCAGGAGGAGTATCTGAGGTCAGAGCTCCAGCAGCACACCAGAGCATTTTGATGTAGGCAGCTGGGAAGTGCAAGTCATACAACTTTCAAATCCAGATGAATAGGGCCTTGTGATAAATTTTAGGTGTTTCAGATTATTAAACTATATAAAAACTACAGATTATTTTATGTTATTTCATTTACTACCACATGTCCAGTTACTATAATTCCAGCCAGATGCTTTTCACCCATCTTCTTAAAAGGTTCATTGGGACCCATTTCATGTTTATTCCAGAACATCTTTTTAACTATCACAGATGCTTTCAGTATACTACTCAATGGCAGCTTTATGTTCTCATAGGTGAGGACTGTCACTTGGGTGAGTTTCAAGAGCAGTACTCCGCTAAATCTGGCACTTTGTATCCACGAGGTCTTTCCCGGGTAGCTTGTGCCCACCCAGTCAGGGGCAAGGCAGTGCAGGGTAACTTCCTTTCCCAACTGCAGCACTTGCCACCCTTTGCGCTGCAGCCGCTGGGCTGGGGTGACAGGTCCCCTCCGCAGGGCACAGGAGCGGACAGCATGTCCTTACGGGCTTGCCAAGAGTTATAAGGGCTGAAGCAGAACTCAGGAACTGGGCTGTTGCCACTGCAGACTCCAGACGGGAAGGATCTTTGGCAACATTCCTGAGTCTCTACATGAAGGCAAAAGGAGCCAATTACTAGCTAAATGAAATTATATATTCAGTCAAAGTTTAGACAAGACAGAGTAACTGATTGCATTCTTTAGGAGACTTGAATTCAAACACCTCTCAAAAGAGCTCTTACTCAAAAACAAGGGCTGTTTGCCCAAGTACATTTTCCTCCTGGCCGAGGTAAATCTAGTGCATTTTTTTTCCACATGCGCTGTTAAATCTTTTCATCTTCCCAGAATCAAAGTGACTTGAGACTCATTTGCNCTCTGGCCTATATTTTACAGCCCGTTCTATCATTACTTCCATGGGAAATGACATACTCTCCTGCAATGACCGTTATCAGTTTTATTGCAGGAATTTCCTACATTCCTCAGCATTCACCAGCAGTTGCACCCATCTGCAGGCTGCCCAGAGGAAAGCAAACACCCGCACATGCCTCTGCATGCTGAAGCTGGGTGTGGGGATTAGCAGCTAACTAAGAGATTAGCTTTTATGTCCAGGCACTGAGGTGTTCACAGCACTTGCTCCTTGAACCAGCCTGCGTGGTTGGGCCGGGAGGAACATCTCAATGCAGAGGCCAAGCCAAAAGTAGGTAAACTAGCTCCCAGCTTTCCATAGCCATGGATAGGGTGTGCCTGGGAGCCCTGTCAGCTGACTTCAAGCTCTATCTCCACTTCAGCAGTAAAACTCAAGGTGGGAGCAAAGCGACAAAGGTGTTTCCTAGCAGGACAGCTTCGCCCAAGCAGAGCTGTGTATGAACACGGCTGCTACTGTTCCTGTTGCCTCTGAGCAGCATCCTTAGAGTTGCATTATTCTGTGCAGATGTAGCTTCACCGAAGATCCTATTTTGACCACAGATATTCATATGTCAAGAAAGAGAAATTTTGTTGACCAGTAAGAGTTGAAATGACCTTTGGGGTGGTCTGTAAAGGAAGACAAGAAGGGGTGTGAAGCAGAATCCTTCACCCATCAGCTGTCTGAGATGCCACAAAATTGTACAGTGGTTGCAGAGTGCATGGACACTTATGGAACACTTGAGAATAAGCAAAGATTCTCCCTAAAGCAAGGGCTATGGATATGTATAGAGAACTTTCATTGTCTCTTTGCTGGCTGTGTGAAGAGTCAGAGGTGGGGAACGGGACAGTAGCTGCTGTTCACAGATGTTTGCACTGAAAAGGGAAAAGCAACTTGCCCCAAAGAGAAAACGAGAAAACACATCTCATCTTCACAAAACTTGAGGACCTTCATGCTTGTAGAAGTGGAATTCAGTGTGAATATTCAAACTGAGCAGGCTGTAATGTGAGCAGTGAAAGAAAGTGCTGCAGTCAGGCAAAGACAGGAATGTAGGTCCCTGGCATACTGGTTAGCAACTGTCTGTGTTTTCAGGCAAGATTCAATCCAAAAATGGATTGAAATAACAGATCATCCAATCTGATTGTGGCAGGAGATGAGAGAGGCACAGAAAAGCAGATTAGGAGATCTATTATGACTCAGAATAGAAGGGACTACTTAGATGTCTTCCATCAGATGGGATGTTTCTTGTCCCAGATAGAAAGCCACTAGACCCAAAAGACCCAGAAACATCAAGCTACTGAAGCCAAAGCAGCTAAGTCTAGGTTAAACAGCTAGCAGAAATGCCTGCTAGGAGCAGACGTGGCAGACAGGCTAGTAATACTCATTCACTTGGACGGATTTGTCTTTTCTTCCATTAAATCAGTGTCTCTGTCTGCTTTCCTCTATGTTCCTCGGCAGCTGTAGCACTCACTTTCCACGCTGGGCAGCCAGGGACAGGCTGAGGAGCAAGAAATACAATGGTCTTCATGCCTTAGCAAGAGCAAAGCCTTGCCTTGTTTTGTGCTCCTTTCTCTGCCCACTTCAATACACTTCTTTTTCCAGCCCATTGCATCATCTGCCATGCTCCTGCTCCTCCATCTTTATAGCCAGTCAGCATTTTGAAAGCAACTTAAATTGGCCTTCCCCCTCTCTCCAGAAACAGCTTTTCTCAGTCCCTTCATTTGTGGGCCTATGGGTCAACTTCAAGGAGCACAAACTCTTTGGTTGCTTTCCACGGCTCTTGTACAACAAGATAGCTTTCAGTATACAAGTGTGTTGTGCTCAGTGTAAAACACCATCTCTTTCACCAGTGTGCCTGCCAGGCCTGTGCCTGCCAGGCCAGCTCAGTGCCTTTTATTGTGTGTCATAGCAGAGAGATGGCTGCAGATAGGCGTGAAGGCAGGTTCAATGGACTTGCAGCTGTGAAAATATATCAACAGTCTTCCCTAGGCCCAGGAAGATTGAGTACAGACAGAGAGCAAGTTCTTTTCACATGGCTGAAACCCCTCAAGCTCCCCAGAGCTCAGCCTGGCAATGCAGGAGCACCCTAGGGGTAGGAGCTTCCTCTACCTGGTCCACATCAACTTTTGCAGTCCCACTGCTGGTCTGAAGCCGATGGCCCCAGCACAGCTGTGCTTTACTGAGCCTCACATGGACTTTCTTGAAGTGTTGCCAGAGGGTGCCTGCAGCCGCCTTCCAGGCAGAAGGAAAGGGTTACATGCGTCATTAACAAGCCCTGTTTACACAGAAAAAAAACCAAACTCCTCAAAGAACGTGACGTGTGCACGCAGGGAGGCCAGTTGCCTTTTTTCAAACACGGTGACACACTTGAAGGCTGCCAGATTCTCCAGCTCATACACAGTATGCAGATGGTGATTTTTTTTTTTTTTCATACTATTCAACATTTACCTGGGTCTGACTTTAATTAAAAACAGATTGAGAAGCTGGGAAAGGGGTTGGCAGGGGGGGTGGGGAGGGTAAAAAAAGACAGAGAATTAGAAATTACAAGAGCCAAATACAAACCCTCTGTTAATTGTTGCTGCTTGGAGTTACAGCATATGCAGAGATGGCAAAACCGCTGTCAGTGAATCACCGTGGAATGTGTCATATTTGTTTAACTCCTCAGGAGTCGTGACATGACTCATTCCCAACCTAGAGACCAAAGGGAGGTTTAGAAGGGAAAATAACGTACAGAGAAGGCTCCTTGCAAAAGAACAAGGACAGTTTTAATTCTAGCCTTTGCAATCTGATTCACTAATGCTCTGCAACTTGATTGCAAAACATCTGTCCCCATTTGGTAACATTGGGTACTCGTGTTTAATGGCACAAATTAGCTACGTGTCAGCTGGACAATACTGAGGTGGACCTTATTTCTGTCACTGACAAATGCTTTCTAATATTTTATGTGGTTTTTTGGTACAGTTTTGAAAACCCAGCTTTGAAATCAGTGTGACTAATTTACAGACAGAATCCTAAAGGTGTGAGGTGCTGTAAAAGGTACTCCTCAAAAGACAGCATCCTTCCTTTCCAGTGGAGATCTGTCAAGTGTTGCATCTGATTCACATGGGAAAAGAAATTTTGACCGTATGAGTCACTTTGGTCTTTGGATACTTAACAAAATGTACGGTGTGATTTGATGCATGACTAATACATTTGTGTATTTAAGAGTCTGTGGATGCTAATGGAAGTTAAATAGCCATATCTAGAAAAGAAGACACTTCAGAGTATTCTGGTTCATTAGCTTTCATCTATATATAATCAGCTGCTGGTTTATAGATCTAAAAAATTCCTTAATGCTCTGCATGTTTTAGGACTGCATTTTAAAGGCTCCCTACATTAAGTCTTTGTTTAAACATCCCACTCATCTACCATTAACCATCCCACTGTATTTTATTTCAATTCATTTTCAAAGCCTGTGCCCCACCTAATTAATACAAATTTTGTTGCTTGCTAGGAGATTCCCTTCTCCAACTTGTCACTCCCAAATATGTTCATGAGAAATTTCAGCCTTCTTTTGTTAATAGCATTGGTAAAGTGACCTTTATTCTCTCTGCATACCTTCATTATTCACAGGTAGTTACTAAGTAACTTGTATGAACGCTGCAGGCGATGCATCTCTTATTATGAGTTGTGCTCTCTGGCTATTGTGGGGGTTGTTGGCATTGTGAGACTGAGGGCCCAAACCCTCTGGTATTGGCTCTACCCTGTGTTTGAAAAGGATTCTCATGAACCAAACTTGTTGAAGCTTCTTAATTAAATGGGATTTTCTAACGAAAAACTGGGCTTGCAATAGCAAGAAAAAAATTGTAGAGAGAAGTCTGTATATTTGTCATTCTCTTTAACAAACAGTTTGCAAGAAATAAGTGAAATATATTTTTGATGAAGGTTCTTTTTCTATTTTTTCCCAGTTAACGTATTATCTATATTCCTACTGGTTTTTCTTTCTAATGGATGAAAAGTAATAAATATTATTTAGAAAAAGAGGTGAATTTTTATTTTTTAAATTTCAGATAAAACTGTAACAGAAGCTTTTAATCATGTAAACAGAATAATAAGTTACATTTTTCACTAATGCAACCATGATAATGAGTATTAAATAATTTCAGTCCACCCTAATTGTGGATTTTCATAGTGAGGATTCCTTCTCAGAATTGTTTGTTAAACAGTGAATTTTAAAAAATATTTTCATTTCCAGCTGGTAGCAATCTGAAAGACATTGCTATTGAATTTTCTCATTCTTTGAATCAGTGTTTATCACTGCCATTTAAGACTTTTTTTACACATGTATGTTTTCAGCTCTCTGATGTATATGCTCTTGACTCCTTTCCCCTTTCCCCTTTTTCCTNTGCTTTGGCACTCTAATGAAGTATGTGGGCACAATGGACCACAAATGAATTTTGAGCTCTGGGTCTGAGTTCAGCTCCGTTGACATAGGTCACATTACCTTTGTGTCATCCTTCTGCTTTTAGTACTGAGCAGAGTCGTCACAGCATGAAGGAGCCAGGAGAAACAAAAATACTTTCTGGCTCTCTCTCAGGTCAAATACAGTGTCACCCCAGTTCTGTGCTCAATTTAAAGCAGTTCCTGTAGTGATGCCAGGCAGTGACTCCAGTACCTAATTCTGCTTTTAACAGAGAAATGGCATAGCAAAAAAAAAGGAAAAGAAATTTTCAGCCACTCTGCCAAGTAGGACCAGAAAGCATTTTCAATGATCCCACCACTGAAAGGAATAAGGGCGCTCTGCCAAATATGTCTGCAAAAGTCCCTTCTCAGGCAATGATGACCCCTTTAAGTGGACAGGATTAACCCACTAGCAGAAGGATTTGCCAGCTATTATCACCTGAACCACACAAAAACTGCCTGTGGATCTGTCTGTCTTTAAAGAAGAACAAAGCCAAATTCGTGTAGTAGAGGAGACACTGAGCCCATCCTCTTCAGAAAACACATTGTATGAACACAGACCTCTGTGTCAGCCCACTGCTCTGTCTTAGCATTAAATTCTCCTTGGTAACACTGCAAAACACCTGTTCCTTTCACATTTATTTGTCATGCTATTATAATCGTTGCTCCACAGAGTAGCACTAGAACATTGCCCTTCCTTTCCCAGAAACAGCAGAGCTCTGTAAATTGGTGTTGCAACTGCATCTGTCACAAATTGGCTGCTAGGCATTGTTATAAATGCCAGGTGTATTGTAGCATTTTTTGCCTACAAGGTAGTGCAATTATGAACACCAACTTGGGATTATTCTGTTTCCCCACGAAAGATGACATCTGTGCTATTCAGCACTTGTCAGGGTTGTGACATTACCTTGGCTTTTGCCAGCATTTGCCCAGTGATGTGCTTTGCAACGCCACCTCCCTTGCAGGCATGGGAGGGCCGACGGTGGCTGCAGGACCTGCTGGGGTCAAGCTCTGTAACAGCAATGTCAAACTGCTGAACCTAATTGAAGGAGAAGATGTGTTGATTTAGAAACAGTGCAGGCAGTGTTGTATTTTCAAGGAGCTCTTAAGCACTTAGTCCTTTGGGAGCCAGCTGTGGTCTGGATGCAGGCCCTGGCATACTGCAGGCATTGAATAAGGATAGGTTTACTCCATGTTAATATCTGCTTACCCTTGGTAAAAAGTGCCAGCAGATTTTTATTTCTTGTTTATTTTTCTACAAATGTCTTTTGGGAAAGCAAGTTTATTCATGCATCCATGCTCTGGCTTTACTTGACATCTTCACTGATGCTTTTCATTTTCTTTAAGTTGCCCCCATCTATTGTACTGTTTGAAAAAATGGACAGAAAAAGGCATCAGTATGTGTTGAGAAAAGAGGGGAAAAATTGTAGTTGGTTTGGTGAGGTGGCAAAGGAACCTCTTACTGCTGCACCAGTTCTGCTGGAAAGACACAATAGCATTTGATATCAAGAAGCCTTGTGTGCAAATTTGAGCTATCAGCCTACAGACTTTCTGGCTACAGGGGGTTCTTCTTTTTCCTGAAAACAGTCTGGTGTCTGATACCTGCAGCCGGTTGCTGTGACAGTACTCTGTCCTGTTTCTGATTTTAAAATGCACCACTTGCATCCCTCAGGAGGCTTCTCTCCTTATGAACCAGAGACAGGAGCTGACTATGCCCACAGCATGTCTTTCTTTCACAGTGGACCATCACCCCAGGTGCTCAGGGGGAACTTCTTTTTCCATGAACTTTAACTTCTTTGCAGTGACTGGGATTGCCAGGTAGCAGGTCAGAGGGAATGTCATTGCAATGGCACATTTGTAGGATTTCTCTGAGCTACACATCACCTTGGTTAAAAGAAGGTCAACTTTTTGTCGAAGGCCACAACCTCATTTCACATCTGAGTAACTACAGCAGGGTGACCAGAGTTAAAGTCCAAACAGGAGATCATAGCAGTGAACTTTCCATCTTGCAAAATAAACCTCACTGGGTTTTCCTTTCACCACAGGCTGATCAGTTGTCACAATAGCTCACTGCTTCTCAGGCAAAAGTATTTTGGAAAATCTTCTGTCCTTACCATGGACTGACAGACAAGTAGGATTATTCCCCTTGCATGTAATCCTAAAGTGTGTCACTACATGTTGCAGAGCCACCTCATTACCGCGTTGTGAACACTGCAAAATTTTGGACTTTTGGTGTATGACTCATTCATCATACATCTAAGTCTATTCTAGCACAGGCAATGGGTATGTGAGAAACTAATGGAAAATCAGAGCTTTTAACTGTCAAGGTTTAAAATGCAGAGTCAAAAGTTGCTGCCCATGGTGAAAGAACGTATTTGTGACATCATGCCAGTATGCTCATCCATCAGTGCTGGAGCATGTGGGATACCTGTGTGACAGCTTTCACAAAGTCATACATCAAATTATAGGGACATGTGACTGCCTTTGGAAAATGGCTTTCGAAAAACTCATTTTTCCCTGACTAGGCATTCAAATTCTGTGCATAGATCACTGTAGATAAAAAAAATAGATTAAAAAAATAGAGTGGAGTAGTGTAAAATTGGAAAAAAAAAAATTACTGCATAGTGTATTCAGGGTAGTGGTTTATAGTATAGCAGAAGATAGACAAACACCTCTCCCCAGTCTTTTCCTCTCCTATCCACAGTTATAGCACTGTGGCATGGTAAAAAGCTTAATAACCTGGTCATTTCTGATTTTTTTTTCAAAAGAATACAACTGTACTTGTCAGGAAAAGCAAGCCAGAACATAGTTTTGTCAAAACCAAATATTACTGTTTGGGGGGAAATATAGTAATTGGCTTTGGGTCGAGCTTTAGGGCCTCATGGGGAGAGAAAAGGAAGTGTTCATCTTTTCTTTCTTCCACCTTCAACCCAAAAGGATGGTGAGGATCACAGATAACTGTGTATGTCCTGGGGCAGCCACCCCAAGGGGCTCTCACTAGCTCCTGTTCAGCAGATTTAAACAGCCAAGGCAGAGGAACAGTATATGAATCTCACACCAGTGATGTCCACAGAACAGGCAGTGCCAGGAGGACCTGAGGTCATTCTGGCCAGACTGACCTTTACTTGCTTCACATTCCTGTTTTAAAATATATTACTGAGAGCATGGATTTAAATTGTGTTCCAAAACCAAGGGAGATGAGTGAAAAAAAAATTGCATATAACAACTGCAAGTCTGGTGACTAGTGAAATTGTCCCACCACATAACCAAAGCTGAGCCTCTTGCTAACTGAATGTGAAAAGTTTCCCCAGTGAGCCCTGATACAGGTATCTGAGACACCCGGGGTAGACAGATATGATGCTTTGGCAGTAACAGTTTCTTATGTATCACGAGCTACAGAAACTGTTCCTTGGCCACAGGAACCTGGCAATCAGATAAGTGAGGGTGGACATATGTTTCTTACAGTGTGTAAAATGTGTCTGGGTAAAGCTTACAGCCTGTTTGTTCTCTTGCCATGAGGTTTTAGGAGGTTTGGAGACCTCAATTTGCATATTTGCTTCTGATACCCTGAATCCCAGTGTGGATCTGCTCCTGATATCAATGCAACGAATACAGAATTGATCATTATTCTCACATCAAATACTGCAAGGTCAGTGTCTGTGAATGAGTCCATTTTCTTGCATATTCTATAGCAACAGACAGATAGTCCCAGTGATCGAGGCTGGTGGAGAAGCATTAATTTGCACTTCCTGAAGGCACAGCTGATCAACAATAGGAATGTCAGTAACTGTAGAATTTTTATCAGTCCAGTATATAACAGCAAGGGATAATTGTTTCAGATAGCAGGTAACTGTGGGCTAAAATCGTTGTACACCAGGTCTGTTACTGCACCATATAGACTTCTCCTCATAACTTACATTTGTTGAAAACTTGAATTGTCAACAACAACCATTTGGTCTTCAGATTTTGCATGATAATATTTGGTAGAAATTATGTATTGGTGAAGAGCTACTAAAGTACAGAATCATAACAATTCGTCTCTCGCACATTCTCTTGACTCTTCTCTATCATTTGCTAATCCATTGCTACTCTTTCCATCCTTGTCCTTTCTGTTGTAGCAAAAGATCCCTGTCTATAAATATAAGAGTCAAAGATAATGTTTTCCTTCATTTGATTGCTAGTCTTCTGAATGTGATTTTTCTCTCCCAGTGGGTGATTCTGCAGCACCAAATTTATACTGATGAAATGTGCATACACATAACATCCTGAGTTCATTCATGGAGGTGGAGCCCAGAGACCTAAGCAGGATACGGGGCATTTCATATCTAGGTCACCAATGTGCAAATAAGTAGGTCAGTAAGGAGTAGAAGTAGGTTATCCAATTGTTATGTGGGGTGAGGGGTACCAATCCACTTCTAGGGTACGTTTCCAGAGTACAATATAATAGTATCACAACTGACATTGACATTGACTGCTGTCCCCCCTGGCGATCTCCACGGAGATGCCATGCAATAAATGGACAAGGAAACAAAACTACCCTGTCACATGGGAGAGGGCATACCCGGGTCTCAGCACAGGCATATTGGGAGAGCAGCACATAGCCTGGCCGATGAAGCTTTTGCTTTTCCATCCATTCTGTGCCTGATTAATGGATAGAAAAAGGACTTCCCTTTCCAGGGCTTTACTCTGACACATTTCATCAGCCCTATCACTTGAGAATATGTATAAGACAAATAGTTTTATCCTATTATGTCAGAACAAATTGCAGCCTGCAGGCCTGATTCTCTGCTCCATTATGCCAGTTTTACACCAATACAATTTTACTGAGCACTGATCAGCTCCACCAGAATAAAAGCAGCATGGAAGCATGAAGATAGAGAGTCTTCATCTTCCACAGGATGGAAGATAAAGCTCCAAGGCCTTGCTACATTAATAGTGGTGCTTCTTTGATGAAAGGTAGACCCAGATACTTCACTTTGAAGCTAGGTCATTTCTATGGCAAGGAAAAGAAATATATGGCCATGGCATTTGTGCAATAGTTGTGTTATAGCAGGTCCTGGTTTAGATCTTCCAGCTTTCTATGGTGTTGCCCTGGGAGGTTTGGGTTACAACAGGAACCAGTGATATGTTTCCACAGCCATACAGAGCTGATGGCACTTCAGATCAATGCTCCATCTCAACCGTGCATAAAAGCATTTCACAAAGTGTTGGGAAGAAGATACTTCTGCAGTATCCATTCTGTTGTCCCCTTGTAAAGAAACAGCTGCTCAGGGACAAGGAGAGGAAGCAAGGGAATGTGAAGCGGATGTGATGTGGTGCTTTCTAAGAGAAGACTTGCAAACTACTAACAGTTGGGTATTTTTATTAGGGTCCTCAGAATCATCTGAGAATGATGAATGTCTGAATTTTCAAAGCTGGTCCATAGTTTGCCCTGGTTTCCTATGTTCCTCCAGGCTGCCCCCACGCAATCAGTGAGCTTCAAGGAGGAGGAATTGGTCAGACCATTTCCCACTCACTTGGCTTATATAGTTTCTTTTCTCATCTTCTAGTGTGCTACCTCCCCAACCAGACTGGTTGGGATATAAAATCAAATTGAAATGGGGGAGAAGGGAGTGAAGCCATACATTAATCCAAATAAATTAGACATATTATGTATGTTCCTTTTCTTTCTCTCTGGGAATAAAGTATGTGTTTATATTCCAGCTTTTAAATGAAATATTTTTAAGTACAAATGCATAAGAGCTCAAAACCTTTCAACATGTGCAATGAGACTCAGCTTGCCCATAAAGTCTTCAGTGACAGTTTGATAACAGGAGTAACTGCAGAAGGGGGGAATGGCAGATGAAATGTTAAGCAAGGACAAAATATAAATGACTACAGTGACCTCAGCTTTGTTTTAAAAACTATGCTGAAAAGATACCAGGATGCTTTTAGATACTTTTTTTCAAGAATTACTTTAGTACCAACCTCTGTAATATCTGATTATTCTATTCAATAGACTTTCCCTTGCTCTCTGCTTTGTCCTAGCCCTATCATAGGGATGCAGAGCCCTTACAAACATCAGGAGAACTACTATTATCTGTACTTTCCTGGGTGTAGCATAGCATGTGATGAAGAACATCCTTCCTCTCCACTTCCCATCTTCCTAGATAACAGTGCTCTGCAGAATTCACTTGAGTTACTATTCAGTGCTTCCAAAACCATTGCTTTTTCCTTTACTGGGAGCTAGAGACTTCTGATATGTGCAACCTAGTAGGATTCCCTTCAATTTCATGAATTATCTGTTTGCTTTTTTTGTGCAGTTTCTTGTATTGTAGTAAAAAACCAAACAAACCCACCAAAAAAACACAAAACAAAACAAACAAAAAAACACAACCAACCAACCAACCAAAAAAAACCCAAAACAACAACTGAAACAAACAAACAAACCTCACCTAAATGAATGATAAGAGAGTATCTGCTTGGAAACTAATTGATTTTTATCATGGAAATAAGCATTCTCAGATATGGTAGTTAGGCAGCAACACGTGTCAGTCCCTTTAAGGCTTTTCCTTATGAACAGATACTATATTTTATAGTATATGTATATGAAATAGGTTTGAGGATAAACAGTTGCTGTTTAGTTCCAGAGAGGAAATTTCAGAATGCTTAAATAGATCATGTTTCCAAACTGCCCATGAGGTAGGTAAGCGACATGAATCTCATCACCATTTCACTCTGTACCTGCTGTGTGCTCACTGACCAAGGGAGGCATAGGTTACAGCCATACCAGTACATTAGTGCCCAGGACCACTCTCTGGGCTGAAGCCAGCTGTGTCCCTATTCTTAAACTCTCCTGCCCTCCAAAACAGGATGGCTGCACCCAAACTGCCTACAGGGAGTGGTACTTGGCCTGCTCTAACTCCACCCAGAGATTGTTTGGGAGGCAAAACTGCACTGGTCATGGCTCAAATGATTTAACAAAGTCGAGCTCAAGTCCCAGCAACCAACTGCAATTTAATGTTCCCTACCACCATTTAACTTAGCTGTATAGATAAAGGTGGAGAGAGTTTGTGCCACAAGACAGAAAGCAGCTTCTGAATCACAGTTCTTCTTTCCTTGGCCTGAAACTTCAGGTCTGATGTAGATTTTAGGACATCATTGCTATACACTGCAGATATTGGTGTCTGCTCAGAGCTAGGGAAGCAGATATTAGGAAAAGTCATTGAACAAACTATGGTGCCACATAACCTAAAGAAGATCTATGTATGTGGCCTTATCTATAAGTTAGATTACTCTTGTACTTAAAGAGCTAAATTCACCATCATTAATGTCTAAAAAGGGCTTTCTGTTGACACATTTGCAGGAAAAATCTAAATGTGACTTTGAGTCACATTTCACTTATACTCACATTTCCACATAGCCCTTTCATGGTGCTCCTGCTCTAAGCAGAAAGAACTTCCTATGATTAGTCATCCAATTCAAACTATTTATCATGGCAAGAGAAGTTTTCTGAGTGCTTGTAGAGAAAGCAGTGACTTTTCATGGGCTGTTTGCTTTCATGACATTTCAGGAGAGACAATAAAACATACAGAAAAAAAGGAAGGGCAATATTTTGATGGCAGAGGAAGCTGGCAAGTCAAAGGGTCCTTATCTGTGTACAATACTGTTTATTTTCCAGTTAATTTTGAATATTGAATAGCAAGACAACTGTGAAGGAGGCTTTCTAGCAGGCAGGACAGTTTTATGTCCCATTAAGCTGTTGCAGAGTAACCACAAAGAATGAATTAAATCAGTATCTTTAGCAAAGCTCTGAAAGGCAGAGCTGCATCCTCACATGTACGTATTTCACACACTTCCGCCCTACTCTTTTGTGTTGAAGTCATTTGTGCACACAATTTCCTTGTACTGAAGAAAGGGTATATATTAGGCATGCATTGAGCCAATGGAAGGGCAGTGACATGACAAGTCAGCACAAGGGAATGTCAGTAGTCAAGGGACACTTTGAGCTTCCAGCAGCCTTTTCAAGACAGAATTATGAAGGGGAAAAAAAAAAACAAACCCAACTTTCAAAAGACTTTCCTTATGCAGCTTTACAAGGTGGGAGAATGAAGAAGGTATCTGAAAGACACACAATCATGTTTTCACATTTCTCTGCCACAATTCCATAATTCATTGGAAATTCACAGACTTATTTTTTTAATTATTGGTATTCTCATAGGGTCTACTGGTAATAAGAATTGGCCAAGAATAATGTTCTGAACTATCATGTGCATACTAAGACAAATGAAAAATAGTAGCTAAGCAAAGAAAATTTTTATTAGGTTTTCATTAAAGTCAGTTTTTCTACATCCTTCTGGTGGGCTATACAGTGTATTGCTCAGGCAAAGAAAAGAACTGATTCCAAACCCCCAAGACCAGTAGGGCTGGTTATCAATTTCTTTTCACACCATTTCTGAGTTAGTTCCATCTCTGTCCAAGCACATATCAGTATGATTCTTTTATACCAGTTATGGGGTAAATTATACATCTGAGAAGGACCCTCCCTGTTATTGATGTAGCAAAACCCTTTCTTAGAAATATACTGTGTGTGATCATAAATTGCACTCAGATCTTGGAGGTCTTTATTTGTAGGTAGTCTGGATCTTAGGTAACTCTTTGCAACACCATATTCTTGGAAAAATCCCAATCATTTAGTCTCAGTAATGCATTTATAAAGAAAATCTGAATGTATTCACCTAGTAGCTTCAAGAGTGTTATGACAACTGGTTATTCAGCATTTGCAATAGGATATGATAATGAAATATGCTTCAGGCTGCTTGTGCCCTGTGCATAAAGCATTAGATTATCTTAATACAGCATGAAAAGGCTGCCTATCTCCAGGAACTGTTCCCCCTAGATGCAGTGCACACCTGTAAGATGAATGCCCAGAAAGCACAATTAGACTCCATGATTTTTATAAGAGCCTCAAAAGAATACACCAGTGAGAAAAATCAAAGGCTCTCAGTAGGCAGAAATATGTAGGGGTGTTGTATATTTGTTTCCTGTGCATTGGAATCTCCTGCCATTTTCTTTTATCTCTAGAAATACTCAGAAGCTATTGCTTCTGGAGACAAACCTTGCCAACCTTTACTGTTCTCAGTTTAGAGACTGTATCCTTAAGGAGGTTGTCACTGACATAGTGGCATTTCAGTTGGTTCTTTAAGCTGTCCTGTGTCCAACCAAGCTTTGCCCATGGGTAGAAAATGTATTCAAACCAGTTATCTCCTCCTGAAAACATTCAGAGCCATGCCAAGGAGGGTTCTTAGGGAAACAACACCCAACATATTTTAATATTTCTATATGTCGATCTTCATATTTCTAAATCTTATTTTTTTATATATTTATATCTGTATACAATTACTAACAATCCTCCTGAGAACTGAACAGAAGGAAAGCCTAACTTCTATAATGAAGTGAGTAACATACACTCTTGTCACAGTTTATTTTCACTATGAGAGTCCTAGAGAGCAAGGGGAAAAAAGCTAAAACCCCAAGAGGTCTAAACTGTTCTTGGGTTTTGAACTCAAACCAATGTAAAATATTTAAGACTGGTGCTATTCAAGAGCTTCCAAAGGATGTACAAGATGGAAAATGATACATGCAGTCAAATCTTGATGATTTTTTCTCAATAAATGCATTTACTAATTGCAGTGATGAGGCTGTGGTCCATAATAAGGAGGATTTTGCTGAAATTCTGCAAGGCAATGAATCTGAAGCAGCTTGAGTAGAAAAAATGTTTTAGTGAGTTATTCTTTGTGTTTCTTCTGTGCATGCCCTATAATTTTCTGTTGCATTTTCCTACATATATTCCCTCTTCCCAAAACAGAGCAGCTGCTCCGTGTCACCATCAATTTCAAATCCCTGCAGCACTAACAGCTACTGCAGGCCAATTCTCCACTACCTCCAGCTCTTTCACAGGACTTCTACTTTTACTTTTCCCATCAGCTGAGCAGAAAGCAGCATGTTTTGTGGCTTTTTTCAGAAGCCATGCAGAAATTGATGTTTAGGCAGACACCTACATAAGTGATATCTCATCAGCTGTTTCTCCTAAATCCTTTCAGAGCAAACAACCCCAATGGTGATGACAGCCTTTCCATTGCTAGCAGCATTAATGTGGCCACTTCTCTATCTTCTTAACAGATTTACAGTAAATATGGGCAGCTTTGAGATCTCTTTCAGTACATTTGTCTGAAACTGATTGAAGTTCAAAAGGGGTTGCAGGAAGCGGCACTGATGATGAGGAAAACTGATGGACAGGCAGTTCACTTGTCTTGTTTCCTTAGGAACCAGACTGAAAGCAAATTAGAAATGTTAAAAAAACCCCACCTTCTCACTTGTGCTTTGCAGTTAACAGATCTGGGGTTTATGTTGTTGTTGCTATGGGTTCAATGTCATTGTGTACTTCATAATATAATAGTACCAAAGAGATTTAGTGCTATGAGATAAGACATAGGTTTGTTGTCACATCAGCTTCCATGCAGTCCAAGGGATATGATGCTTTGCTCTAATTAATAGTGACTTCAAACGTCTCAATCTCAAATTAGCATCCTCAACCAACCCGTAGTTAAGAAAAAGAAAAGGAATGTGTGCTGGTCAGTCCTGGCCTGTGAGAACCAACATCAGGATCCAGTACTGCTAAATCCAGATTTCTTTTCACTCTGCATAACCTTACTGCAGCCTGTTCATCCTCCCTGATCCCAAAAGGGAGCAAAAAGGAGTCCAAGCTCTCCTCTTATTGACACAGTTGAGACTCATATATAAAACACACCCCATGTAGACTTGTCCTTGCTTTAGCCCTCCCTCTCTCTGGTAATACATTGTACTTATCTAATGTCCCTCCGGGTATGCTTGATGATCACGAAACCCTGGGAGGAGCACGGCAGCAGTGACCTATCTTTTCACTGGCTAAGCCCTCAAAGTGGCCTGAAAGCTTTGCACGGCCTTGGGATAACTCTGATGGAATGTCAAAGACACAGCAGCAATGCTCATTTCTACCACATCAGGAGGACAAGCAAGCTGTGCTTTGTCGTGGTTTAAACCAAACCAGCAGCTTAGCCCCACCCAGCCACTCATGCATACCCCCCTGGTGGGATGGGGGAGAGAATCAGAAGAGTAAAAGTGAAAATATTTGTTAATTGAGATAAAGACAGTTCAACAAGTAAAGCATATGCTGCACACTCAAGAAAAGCAAGACAAGGAATTAATTCACTGCTCCCATTGGCAGGCAGGAGTTCCAGGAAAGCTGGGCTCCATCACATGTACTTGGGAAGACAGACGACATGATTGTAACTTCCACCTCCCCTTCCTCCTTCTTCCCCCAGCTTTATATGCTGAGCATGATGTCATATGTTAGGGAATATGCCTCTGGTCAATTGGATTGAGCTGTCCCAGCTGTGCTCCCTTTCCAGCTTCTTATGCATGCCCAGCCTGCTCACTTGTGGGGTGACACGAGAAGCAGAAAATGCCATGACTCTGTGTAAGTGCTGCTCAATGATAACTAAAACATCCCTGAATTATCAGCACAAATCCAAAACATAGCACCGTAGCAGCTACAGTGAAGAACATCAACTCTGTCCCAGAGAAAATCATCACGTTCATGGCAATCTTTTCAGAAAGGGGAGAAAAACTCCCTTGACTCAGATGAAATTATTTCCAATTCTTCTTTCTGAGGAGGGTTATATTTGCTGCCTGTGAATATGCGAGAAGGAAAAAACAAACAAACAAGCCAAAACCAAACCAAAACAAAAACCCCAAACAAACAAAAAAACACAACCAAACATAAAATAAATTTAATCTAGAATACATTACTTAGTCAATAAATAAATATAAACTGATAATGCATACCTGTAACCTAGTTATTCAAATTGACAGAGAATTGAGGTAATGAATTATTAGATCACAAAGGAGACAAAAATCTGATAAATTAATCTCAGTGAACATAAGGGGAAGATAAAAGGCAGTAGCCTGCCAAAGGTCTGTGACGAGCTAGCAGTAGCTAGCACAGAAACCTAGTAGCACAGAAACCTCTCCTCCTCTAAACACTTGGGAACCACTCTCATACCAACTCCTCCTCCTAACTCCAGTGCTGAAGGTGCAGTTAGCCGGCACGTGTGGATTGTGAGTCACTGCACGTAAAACCACCTCCTTCATGTGGAGACTGATGTGCAGAAAAGATCATAATGTTACCTAACACAAGTGATCAGTGCCGTAAAGTGTCATCTCTGCCACGTTCACAGGGCCTTCATTTGTAGTCCTGACTGTAATCCACTGCTGCTGCTCAGCATGCTCTCTAATTACAGCACTGGCTGTGGCTTCCAGCTTACCCCTAGTTGCCACCAAATACTCCTCTTTGAACCCACTGTCAGCCCTTGTCTCCCACCAGCTCTAGGAATTCTTTGTGCTGGCAAGGACTCCATCAAACTTTCCACCAGAAAGTATCCACATGCCTCCTTCTTCCTCTGAAAATCAAAAAGGAAACAGATACCCAGATTTCCTGGTAACCCCTAAGAAGTAAGTAAAATAAGTAAATCAACCAGTCTGTCTTTTGCTATCCCTCAGAAGACCTAAAAAGACATCTACAGTGTGAATCTAATGTGAAGGGAAAGGAAAATTGGGTCCCTGCCTTAATTCAGGACCACCTGGTGTAAATCAGTAAAAGTCAGATTCATAGGGTGCACACAACAAGACCCTTGCTGTCATGCTCCATGATTGTCTGTCTTGCAAAGCAGTAACACAGACTAGCACAACCCTTGTAAAGCCTCTGCTCCTCATCAGGACTTAATTATGAAAAATTTGCCTGTTGCAGAAACTTGTGGTCTGGGATTCAGGCTTATTATGTAAAGGGATGCCAGCCTGCCTTTCAGACATGGTAATGCCGACCCTTTTCTTTGCTCAAACACTCTGCTGGAGTAACTGCCTGCAAACGGAACAAGTCACTGCTGGGCAGCTCCATGAGTCCAAATGCTACAGTACATAGGAAAGAGCACCAGCATAATTATCCTGTTGCAGGAAAAAGTTCAGTCATGTATACTAGGTTAAGCTAGGACATGTGGCATGTCTAAAGGTTCTTTAATTTCAGTTGGTTTTGGTTTTTTTTTTGGTTTGTTTGTTTGTTTATTTACTTTTCTGGGTAATCATTAGCTTTTGAGATGCACAGGACCTTATACTTTGCATATAAAGTGGTCAGATTTGCATGAGACTTTTCCTCCTTTATGAATTTCACATGCTAATAAGGTTCAGAGACAGTTAGTCCTTGGTTGAGAGGCATCCAAAGAAATTCTCTGTGTGCACACCAAGGCTTATGTTGGCAGTTTGGGGTTGGACTCCAGATGACATTTTGGTTCAGGACGCACATGCTTTGATCTGTTAAAACCTGAAGCCTAATTAGAACACACCCTTTTCTTTGAGCCAGCAGCAAATCAGTGTAAAAACCAAGTCACAACTGCCTGGCTCTGCCATGATTGTGAATGTTGGGACAGGCAGGAAGGGGGGGGTTGAAAACCATGGAAAAGAGTGGTAATATTATACATGGTGCCTCGAAGTTCAGGCTGAAAATCTGGGCCAGATACTGTTCACTGTATGAAGAAGCAAGACCTTGTTCTAGTCAGTTTATAAAACCATGTCTATATGAAGAAAAATATTTGTAAGAAAGCATTGATTATGCATTTTACACTAATATGTTAAACATGCTTTGGCACCTGTTGAGGACTCAAAGGAAAAATTATCTGCATCATTAGTCATATAAGATTGCCTTTTATTATAGCTACAGATAATAAATACAGCTCTGAAATTGCAAGGAAGAAAGTACAAATGCAAAAGTTCCTTTAATTAGCATGCTTTTTTATAAAATTAATGTATAAAAAGCCTCAAGTTGCTGTACAATAAATCTGCCCCCTCATTCTATTTGGAGTCATGTCTGCTGATACTGAGGGATAAAGGGGAGATTATCTTTTTTCTTTTTCCTAGCAATAAGGAGCTAATAAATTCACAGGACAACTGTATTTATATATTGCCCACTGTAACCAGAATCTATAGAAGAAGCAAAAAAGACAGAATGAGCTCAGAAACTAAATGGAGAGCATGGTTCCTTTTAGGAGCTGTCTTGCAGGTTAGCATGTGCTAATACAATAAGGCAAGTGGAGAGTCTGTAAACACCCTGCCCTGGAAGATAAGATATGTTGTGACTGTAGTATCTTTCGTACCAGTGATGGTATCAGCTCCAGCAGAAGCATTGGCTGGTCTCATTTTGGTTAAGAGAGAGAAGTTGTGTCAGCAGTCCTGGCAGTTCTGCCACTTCTGACTTGAAAAATGATAAAATCCAAATGTGATAAAAGCTTGAGAAAGACTTTGATATGGAGTCCTACCAGTCATCTCCTCATCAATGTTTTGAGAATGTAAGTATGTGCTAAAACCCAAAGTTTGGTATCTCAACATGAAATTGTATCTCTAACTGAAATTAGCATCTCCAAGAAGCTGAGGGGCCTGGCTTTGACAAGGAGCTTTTAAGTAGAGCTTTTGGAAACTGTGAAGTTAGGCAACACTTTGTGTTTGCCAGAGGCTTCCATTTTCTTATTTTCCCCCTCCATTGATTTCTAACATGGCAAGAAGCCTTCACCAGAAGGTGCACTCACATAATGCTAAATTTTGAAAATAAAATGTTCCTCTCTGGGCTTGAGATGAATCTTCTTTAATTCAATATAAAACTACAGTGGATTTACAGGCTTCAGACAAGGGCTTCTGGGGGTGATTTGACATGACAGAAAAATGGCTGATTCTCAGATTGGCCTTGGAGCACCGGTTTGTTGAAGATTTTGAGCAGGGTGTTTTCTGTACAGGCGACAGGGATTTGAGGAGAAGACGACCTGACAGGCTTGTCGAGCCTCTCTCACTAGAGGGAGGGCATGCTGGATCAGGAATGTCACGCAGGGGGTGGGTGTCTCTGAGAGGCTTCATGCATGTTTTGCTGTGCACAGCTCTCCGACTGTCCTGGCTGGTGCAGTGGCTAAAGGACAGACAAAATATTTTTGCTCTGAAATAATGCAAGCTGGTGGTAAACTAAGCCATTCATGAAGCAGGGTGAGTGCAGGAGAGGGGGTCATGCTTGCAGGAACCACAAAAGACTTCAGATGAAGTTTACTGGAAATTAGCCCATGTCTTGATTATCATAGACTCATAGAATGGAATGGATTGGGTTGGATTGGATTGGATTGAAAGGGACCTTTAAAGGTCATCTAATCCACCCTGCTCCCTGTAGGAGCAAGGACATCTTTAACTAGATAAGGTTGCTCAGAGCCCTGTGCAAACTGACCTGGAATGTTTCCAGGGATGGGGCATCTATCAGCTTTCTGGTCAACCTGCTCCAGTGTTTCACTCACCCACGTTGTAAAAAATGGCTTCCTTACATTTGGTCTAAATCTGCACACATTTTGTTTGAAACCATTACCCATTGTTCTGTCCCAACAAGCTCTGCTAAAGATTGTCCCCATCTTTCTTATAGGCACCTTTTAAGTACTGACAGGCTGCAATAAGGTCTCATTGGAGCCTTCTATTCTCCAGGATGAAAAATCCCAACTCTCAGCCTTTCTTTACAGGAAAGCTGTTCCAGGCCTCTGATCATTTTTGTGACCCTCCTCTGGGCCTGATCCAAAAGGTCCATATCTTTCTTGTATTGAGGACACCAGAGCTGGACACAGTACTCCAGATGGAATCTCACCAGAGCAGAGGGGCAGAATCACCTCCGTCCATGCTGCTTTTGATGCAGCCCAGGATATAGCTAGCCTTCTGGTCTGTGAGGGCATGTTGCTGGATCATGTCCAGATTTATTATTTTAAAGAGTAGAATTATTATTTTTTATTATTTTAAAGAGCACAATGCAATTTCTTTCATTTGCACTGTCAATGCAAATAAGTATCTTTGTCTTGCAGTCATATAGTCCTGAATAGAGACCTAGCTCTGTGACTTATTCACTGAGAATAATGCCATGGCCATGAGCCTTGTCCAAAGTCAGTCTTGAATGGGGCATGAACAAGGGGATTTTAGGGAACTTGTATCTTTGCTGCTTATTTTCTCTTCAGGCCCATTAGCTTCTTCTTTCCGTTCTAACTTTTCCTGATGTTTTTAAAGTGATAAAGCTAGAGAACAGCTCCTTATTTTTGTATCTTTTAAAAGGCAGATATCTTTAATTCTTTACATGTAATATTTTGAATTAAACTGTACTTCAGATATTTGAACAACATGTAACTTCTTTTGTAGTAATGAATAAAAACTAGTTTGTGAGTGGACAAGTGATTTTTATTCTCTCAAATTGTCCCAGCTTGAATTTTATAGCTTGGAAGATCTACAGATGTTACTCACCTGGCCTTTCAGCCACACAGCTAGTTTAGGTCTGGTCCCTTCCTGTACCTGCAGTGGAATTGGTGGGTCTTCTGGGTTTTGGACACGCTTTGAATGGCTTTGCCTTCTCGTTGAAAGCTTCTGGCTGTTAAAGCTCAGTCCCACTGATGTCAATGAGACCAGTGCAGGTTTCAACAGGTCTTCCATATGCTTAGCATGGCTCTAATGGAACTGTTATCTAATTTTTATGTCTTCATCTGATTTCCTCTGTATATACTTACACTTGTATCAAATACTGAATTTTATCTTTCTGGATTTTTTCATAATTTATATTTGAAATTGCATTTTTCCTTAGAAGTTTCAATGCATAAAATCAAAATATTTACATATGTGTGTATTTGTATCTATATAATATACAGAGGGTGATAAATAAGGTTTAATAATTTGGTTTTGATGGGGAAAAACAGAAAAAAGGAGGAAGATTTTACATCAACTAATTGAAAATAACAGAGTAATTAATACATCATCCCATCCACACACATCTGTATTTTGAAGATACTCCTTTCCAGAGGAATTTTTACAGTGCTTTGTCAGCTTTGGACATCTCTACATAAAAAAAAAATTGTGTTGAGTCTGAATATATGTTCGGAGCAAATAATTCTGAAATTAGAATTCTATAGGATTGGTAACGTTACTTATCCTTTACAGTAGTTTTATTAGTATGGTTAATTTTGTTAATGTGTGGTAGGGGGTTGCTATCATCAATAATTCCCAAGACAACTTTTTAAAGCATCTTTGTTAATACAGATGCATAAAGGTCAGCCAGTAGAGGGGGCACAGAAGCCAAAGTGCTTGTTTGGTTACTATGTATTGACATAGACATTTTTCCGTAAGAGAGTGTGTGTGTGTACATGTGTGCATATGTGTGTGTGTGTGTGGTTGCAAAGAGTAGAAGAGAAACATTTTCATACTCTTTAATTTACCTTCACTATTTTACCCTCAGTGAAAACATGTTCTGTCTCAATTACAGATAAATATTCTGACTGTTTCATTAAATATGTTGAAAGAAAGTGTATTTGCAGAGGATATATAGCAATGGCCATCTGATGATTTGCATCATGTATTTAATTTTCCAGTAACAGAGCTAGAAATTCCCTGTGTGGATTGAAGAGGAGAGCAAGAGGGAGAGAAGGGATCCCAAATATTTAAGGACTCCCAGGCTCCTGATTGGCAGAATACTATGAGTTTATGAGTTGAAATTTAGGGAATGGCCAGTGCTAGCATCTGTAGGCCTTGTGCGGGGATGAGAGAGTCCAAGAAACCCTCAGAGGAACAGAGGTAGACCAAACGATGACCAGCCGCTGTGGCCGGGTAGAACATGGACGACTGCTGGAGAACAGAGAACAAAAGTAAAGCAGATGCCCAGATGCCCAGACGTGTGCAGGGAGGTCAGGAGGGGACAGATAAAGGATTTCACTACTTAAAAGGGGGAGAGAGAGACACTTGGAGGACAAGCAGGAACGCCAACCACCGAGAGAAAATCCACACAAACTCAGTCAGACATGCTGCTCCACAGACAACCAAAGGGAGAAGGATTAAAGTGGTTCTGATTGAAGAAACATCTAACACAATGGTTCCTTGAGAGGGAAGCCAAGGAGTACAGGGGGCAAAGGGGGAACTGAACATTCTTACAAAAATAGCACTTTATTGTGTACCTTTGGAACCTGGTGTGCACGAGGAACAGACACAGATGGTGTTCACTAAAACCTACTTAGCCAGGACACCGCCGGTGAAGGCCCATCGGAAGTCATTTCGTAATCTCACATGAGAATTAAGCTCTGGACAGCAAACTTCCACGTAAGGAACCAAACTGCCTTAAAAGACAAGAGCATTCCTATCCCTATTTTGATTTTGGCCCATCTCTATCTTTTTTCCTGCCAAATTCCTCTTTAATTCAATAGCTATTTTGCTTGAGTCATGAGGTGAGGACTCAGCCTGAGACTGCAAAACATTGTAATATGTGAGTCTGCAAGGGTCTTACTATTTTTGTGATGATTTCAAGAATTTTAATGGTGGTCTTAAGAGTAAATTTACTGTATGTAGCTTTTGATGGTGACACTAGCTTTAAATATTTGTAACAGCACATGAAAGTTTCTCTTACGATTCTTGTGTCTTTTTTTGATAGGCAACTGATTCAGCAGTTTGTAAACATTTTCCTCCCTGAAGTACACTACAAACTGGATTTGCTACTACTATGTTTACTATAAACATAATCTATTACAGCAGAACAAATGTGTAGGGCTAAGTCGGGCATTAATGCCTCCATCGTCACTTTTGCAGTGCTAACAACACCACAGAATTTAGTATTTTTAATTATATTCAGTCTGTTTTTAAATCCCTGGTTCCAGAGGTCATTTGAGTATGAGACAACTTCAAGCTTCCATTTCTTTTTAAAAGTAGTTAGCTCTCAGGCCTGGGAAAAATAAACTGGAAACACAGCCCTGGCATGATCCCGAAAGTTCAAGAGCTAGCTGTTGAAAAATGAATAGGTTTTAAGGGCTTCCATATTACTTTCATATGACTTTTTCATATGCCATATTAGCCATACTGCCACTGATTGTTTCCAACAGCTCTCCACAGGTCTGTTCTGCTCAGCGCATAGAGCCACTACCACGGACACCAGATGAAAATCCATCCCTAGAGTCTTTATTGAGGGGTGTTGAACACAGGCAAAGCGATACTGTAATTACAGGCATATGAAGGAGAAAAGCTATCCCCAGGGAGAAGAAGGTGATCTCAAACAGGGTGAACACTGCAGTTCCAAATTAAATGTCCTAATTATACAATAGAGACCCCTGTCCATGGAGATGTTAGTTAAACCAGATCATAGTCAGATGTCTCCTCTGCATAATCTTCATCAGACTCTTTCCATCCTGTGTTGGAAAGTCTACTCCATTTTTTTCTGAATGATTAACTTAAACACAATGAAAGAGCCTGGTTTTTGGCTGATGTTTGTTTGATTCTTTCTTCTTTTCATATAATAAAAAATGCTTATGCTCTAAGAGCTTTGCAGTGTTCCTCTGCTTCCTTCCATCAGTAGTGATGAACAGGTATATTCCTAGTTCTCTAGACAATACATCTTTCTTAAATGCTCTCTCTAAGATCAGTAGGAGAAATCATATCAGTGGGAGATGCCACTCATTTTAATCTTAAAGCTATATAGTGCTTTATATCTAAAGAGTTCATAATCACAGTACAGCTTTCTTCATTGAAATGGCATAATCACAGATGGCTAAGCTAGTTCACAGGGCAGGAACACTGTCAGTATCCCTCACTGACGATACAGTTATGTGTCCTACCATGCACAGGTAGTTATTTTCTGGCAGAAAGCACTTGTTGGCCAGAAAACTGTCTTCTCTCCTGACAGACAGACCATGATTCTGGTGACTTCATCTCTTACTAGATTACAGAAGTGAAATTGCAGGCATGAAGCCAGCAGAAAACTCCAACTAACATAGTATATTTTCTCAGAAGTTGAGCCTGCCATGAACATGTATGTCCTCTGCTTCACACTTCAGCCTCCCACAGGGATTCACTTCCACTCAGTTTTGCTACTCTGATGCAATGGACCTCTTGTGCAGATAGAGCTTGCCGAGAGAGGAGACAAAACTTTAAGGGTCATGAACTAGCTGATGAACAAAGGACCACCACAATGTTCACCACACCACTCTCTGTTGCAGATAATATTTTTTGATCTAGTCTTTTGATGATGAATGCATTGCTCATTCACACTTTTGTATTTCTTCTGTTATGTATGCTGGGTGAGCAGTCTGGAGCAGGGCAACAGCAGTCAGGTCTCGTTGAAGGATTAGAACTCACAAATGAGCAGGAAAATATGACTTTTATTAGGTATTTTTTAAATCAAAGATCAATAAAGAAAGCCAAATCAAACAATACCAAAATTGTCAGGAGAAAAAAAACCACGACTATCCATCCCAAAATAAAGCCCTTCTTCCCAAGCTCGCAATTTCCTTGGGGTGAGAATGACAGGGCTACCAACATAACAAAGGTTAATTATGTAGCACAGCATGTAAGTGAACTGTACTTGCACAGTGCAATATAGTAATAAATGTATCAGAAGAACCAACCACAGCGGACAAGTGCAGATGGTGTGCCTGCTCCTCTGTGCTCTTACGACTGGGCTGCACAGGGGCTGTAGCTTGCCCCACATTTCCTAAATAGGTGACAGAACTGCAAGGGTGCTGCCGGCCGTTCCCTTTGCAGTTCCTTCTTATGTGGAGCCCCTCTCAGAAGGGGTCTATCAGGTGGTTTCTCTTGCGTTAAAAACCTGTGTGGGGAAAAGCCCAAGAGGTGCGAGGTTTCTCCTGGATTTAATTTCTCCTGCTACTGTATTAACCATAACTTGCAGTAAGATTATAAGTAAAGAAAGACTAAACCACAGGAGGCCTGGCTGAGGCAAACGGAGGAAGGTAGAGGCGGTAACGCCTCGATCCTGCACCCTTTGCTCGCCCTTTCAGGGACCCGGCGGGTACCGGTGACCACCCCCAGCACTTCCCAGGCCACTACCAGGGCGGGCACATGTGCCAGCCTCGCTGCTGGCCGGACCGTA